>PVJS01012550.1:0-43632 GCA_004027185.1 Glis glis
GGAGTCTAGCTCAGAGGGAGAGGGAGAACACCCCTGGGTTCAATCCAAGTACTACACACACACATACACAGTCAAAAAAAAAAAAAAGAAAAAGAAAAAATCTTGTGCATTTGCCCAAGCTCAAAGATATTAAAATCTAGCACATGAAGCTCATTTCTAGAGGTGGAAATACAAGCAGAATAATGTATAACGACTATGGCAGTAACCATCAATTATAGTTAATACCTTTTTTCTGTAAAAACCAATTGAATGATCAAATACTGCAATAGTCCAAGTATTTCTGAGCAAAGCACCTTCTATCACGCATGCTTTATTCCAGGAGTAGTTGGGGCTGGCCAGAGTGGTGAGGATAGGGAAGAATTAGAGCCCAGAGCAGGGGCTCATTGCAGATGCCCTGGGGTAAAGACATAGGAGGGTTCTCGAATCTCCCAGACAAAAAGGCAGCAGGATCCATGGGGGCAGATAGAGGCTGGTGGCTTCTCCCTGTCCCATCTTGCCTTCTCTTTTGGGTGGCCATGGGAAAAAGTAGATGTGAATGGGAGAGCAGGGATGAAGGCAGCAGGTTCCTCCTGCAGACCTCAGAGGGTTAAAGTCTACTTTGCGAGTGCCTGGGAGCCACAGAGGACATGAGTGCAGCCTGCCACTGGCCATGCAGGTGGAAGGTGGCCAGTGGCTTGTACATTCTCCCTCTGCTTCCTCCCACATGCTCTTGTCCATCTTCTTTAGCACACTTGACTGCAGGCTGGGGGCATTTTACCTCTGAGCTATACCCTTTTTATTTTTTATTTTGAAATGGTCTCATTAAGTTGCTGCAGCTGGCCTACAACCTATGATCCTCCTGTCTCAGCATTCCAAGTACTAGGATTACAGACCTGTACCACAATATCTGGCTGCATTCTTCTCTTAATGGGGTATAGCAGGAAGGGCATCACAGGGCTCCCTTAAGCCTGTAGAGGGGTTGCATGCCCCACCCCCTTTCTCTCTAAGCAGCCCAGGATTACATGCCCTTATGGGCCTTGAGAACCTCTGGGGAGGCCATGGGGAGGCATGTAGAAGTGGCCTCTTGTCATCCCTGGGCAGACTCCCCAAGGAATGAAGAAGTATGCAATCCCCAGGCAGTAGAAGCCAGCCTCAGCTGGTGGACACACACACACACACACCACATGTCTCTTCTCAGCCACTGTCCCTGGTACTGTCATCATACCATAATATCCCTATATCAAAATCCAGAAGTAGTGGCACGCGCCTGTAATCCCAGTACTTGGGAGGCTGATAGGAGGATCACAGGTTTGAGGACAACCTCAGCAACTTAGTGAGGTTCTCATCAACTTAGCGAGACACTATTTCAAAATAAAAAGTAATACAGGGCTGGGGTGTACCCCAAAGGTAGAATGCCCCTGGGTTCCATCCCCAGTAACACACACACACACACACACATACACACACACACACACATCCAGAAGTAATTTTTTTTTCGTGCAGTACTGGGGATCGAACCCAGGGGCATTCTACCTCTGAGCTACATCCCCAGCCCTATTTTTTATTCTTTATTCTTTATTTTGAAACAGGGTCTCACTAAGTTGAGGAGGGCCTAAGTAGCTGAGGCGAGCCGCAAACCTGGATCCTCTGGTCTCAACCTCCCAAGTACTGGGATTACAAGCGTGTGCCACCACACCCAGCCCAGAAGTAATTTAACTGCTGCCTTTATCCACCCTCTCCTATCTTTCATTCATTCTATAGTAATTTACTGAGTGTGAGCACATACCAGAGTGTATTCTGTTTTAGGCTTAGAGTATCACAGTGACCCAAAGTCCCTGTCGTTGTGAAACTTAGTGCCTTCAATCGGGTGAGATAAGCACTACAAAGAAAAATGACACAGATGAAGGGAGTGGGTGATGGAATTACAGGAGAGGCCTTGAAAGAGGGAATGTTTGAGGAGCAATCTGAAAGAAGGGATAGTTGGCCAACCCTTTCTAGGCTAGGGGAGGTCCCTGAGGAGAAGGTGTGACCAAAGACAGGGAGAGTGAAGAGGTGATGGTGGGACAATCCCATAGGGGCCCTATCCTGGCAGGGACTTTCACTCCAAGTTAAATAGGAGCATGAGAGGATTTGAGGCAAATGAATAATGTTGTTATCTTGGTGGGTTTTTGTTTTAAATCATACTGGGGATTAAGCCCAGGGATGCTTTACCACTGAGTAACATCTCCAGCCCCCCCGCCATTTTTTTTCCCCATGACATTCACTAAGTTGCCAACCCTCAAACCTGTGATCCCCCTGCCTCAATCTCCCAAGTACTGGGATTACAAGCATGCGCCACCACGCCTGGCTGTGTTTTTGTTATGTTTTGTTTTACGGTACTAAGGATTGAACCAGGGGCATTCTACCTCCGAGCTACACCCCCAGCCCTATTTTTTGTTCTTTATTTTGAGACAGGGTCTCACTAAGTTGCAGAGGGCTTCACTAAGTAGCTGAGGCTGGCTGCGAACCTGGATAGTCCGGTCTCAGCCTCCCAAGTACTGGGATTACAAGCGTGCGCCACCACGCCCAGCTCTGGCTGTGTTTTTGAAAGATCACTCTGGCCGCTTTGTGGGCAGAATGGACTGCGGAAGGGGCAAGGACGGAAGCTGGGAGACTCCTCAGTTGATGCGTAATCCCACCTGTCCTGCCTCACAGGGCCTTTCTTGGCCTCTCCTCCCTTTTCTCTCACCCCTGTCCCTAAAGGGTCAGGAAAGCCCTTAGGATTGACTTGCCTGCCTCCAGCCACTGCTAAGGGAAGCCCTGTCTTTTCTCCCAGTCCCATCCCCTTCTCAGGCTACTCATTCGCCTTCAGGCCCCTTTTCACTCATACAGTCCCGCTGGCTGTTTTCGTCATGCCTCCGCATCATTGCCCTTTGCTATGGCTCAGCCTAGCATGGCCTTCTCCACTGAGGTTTATTTTGGTACCCTCTCCCTTCTATTTCCACAGCTTTGGACATCTCCTTCTTTTATATACCTCATGTCTGCCTGGCATGTCCCTCCAACCTTGAGACCCTGGAAGGCAGGGTCCTTGTATTTTGTTCCAGGTTAGGGCCTCAAAGATTGTGGGTTGTGAATGGATTGAGGTTTTCCAGCCTTATTATCTTGGGGTACAGTTGTTCTGCTTGTGTTTGTGGGGCCCAGTGTGCTGGTGTGTGGCCTGAGGATCTGGGGTACCTACAGAGCTGTACCCTGGCTACTCTGTGATAGGCCCTGAGCCAACAGGGAGATAGAAGCAGGAGAAAGGCTGGGCCCAGAGTTGAGTGGGGATGGGGATTGGAGCACTGTGGGAGGTTCAGCAAGGCCAGCCCTCATCCTCTTCTTTTGGATTTCAGACTTGAAACTGCACCTGCAGAGCACAGACTATGGCAACTTCCTGGCCAATGAAGCATCGCCTCTGACAGTGTCAGTCATTGATGACCGGCTCAAGGAGAAGATGGTGGTAGAGTTCCGCCACATGAGGAACCATGCCTATGAGCCGCTTGCCAGCTTCCTGGACTTTATTACGTGAGTGAGCCTCATAGCACTGGGCAGGGCAGCTACACCTTCAGGAGCTGGCTCCAGCATGGCTTAGGCCAGTTGCCTTTGTGCCTCTGTCAGCTGTCAGACCTGATGATAGCTCTGTCAAGCCAGCTGTCATCAAGCACTGGCTTCAGAGCCCTCCTGGGCCATATAACTGGGCTGTTCACTCATTCAACAATTCTGGATGTCCAGATCATAACCTATAAAGTGGAGTCACCAATCTCTTTTTCTTGTACCCCTAGTATTACAGAGATTGGGGTGGGGAGACTGTAGAGATGGGAGCCTTTTTTTTTTTTTAACTTACCCTACAGCACTCACACTGAACACTCACCAAGCCCTACCCTGATGCTGCAGTCAAGGGTTAGGGTGTGGACAGAGCTCTGCAGAACCTGTTTCTTGGGATGGGCTATGCAGGCCCTCTGTCCCTATCTGGGCTGAGGCCCATTCTCCATCTGTTCTGACATGGCCTAGGTCTCGGGGAGATTGAGTGGGGGTATGGTTGGGGGGGTATGGTTGGGAGGGGAGCTGAACACCTTGCTACCTTTCCCAATTCTTGCCAAGCTTCTAAGAGTCAGGCGGACAGGCTTCCATGTTTATGACCCTTGGTTGACCAGCTTCCCCATCATGACCATTGGGTGGGGCTCTGTCTATAATAAGCTCCTGGAGAAGCTGAACAGAAGAGAGGACCCTGGGTCTTGCAGGCTGGAGGAGAGCACTTGGACTGGACAGTCTCTGCATGCCTGTGGACACAAGGAGGTAGAGAGGCTCCCTCTGCAGGGATGGCCCAGGAACCATGAGCCAAGGCCTGGTAGACAAAGAAATGGCCCCACCCCTGGTGGCTGCACCACATAGCTGGTGAGCAGAGGCATGATGAGTGGCTAGCTTCTGAGTGTTCTCTGCATTGATGGCTTGTGATTGTGTGTAGTTGTGGGGAAACATTTCCCTGCACTCTTCTGGGTATTGTCTAGCTTTTTCCATTCCCTAATTATGGTGCTCCCACCCTTGGAACCAGGCACTCCACTTGTCCCTGCAGAGATGGGTTAGATGCCTGCTGCCTGGCCTGATTCCCACCCCCAGCAAGGGCCAGTCACTTGCACAGGATCCACTTGCTCAAATGGGGGCTTTAACCAGAGGCCTCCATCCTCAGGTAAGAGCCACAGGCTGGGATGCCTGAAGGGCTCAGGGAACCTGCCCAAGCTGGGAAGCAGGCCCACTCCGGGCCACAGGCCTCTTTCCCTGGGGACCTCCCTACTGTACTAGCTGGGCCCATACTCACACTGCCTTGGCTTCTGTCAAAGTATGCCAACATGAACCTATCAGGGCAAGAGGCCAGAGAAGAAATGTATTATGTGCATCCGAAGGTCACACTGTAAGGTGCCATCTGTCACCCAACCCTTGGCCAGAGCTTGTGTCCCTATCCCAAGGCTGGAGCTGAGGACATACCAGGAAGCAGTGCATTTATTGTCAGAGCCCAGCCTTCACCTTTGGCTTGTTTGCACAAGGCTCCTTCAGTTTCCTGGTGAATGTTCTGGTCTTGTCAGCTAGGTTGGCCAAAGGAAGCCTGACCCCATGCCAGTGGACAGAGGGTAGGTGTCATCTGTCTTGCTGACCACTTGCCCACCTGCCTGTGCATCTAGCCTCTGGCCTGCCTTGGTGTCAGCCTGCCAGGCCACGAAACTGGAGAGGGCTGTGAGTGTGACTGAGACAGAGCAGCTGCCAGCTCGTTGCTGGAGGTTGGCTGCAAGCACCAAGTGTGCTTAAAGCAGCCAAGCACTATCCTGTGGCAGGCTGTCCAAATCCGCCACCTCCCCACCCCTTCCATTCATGGGTGATTGTGGCTTACAGCCTTCCTGTCCACTCACTCCTGCCCTCACTTGGGAAGAGCTCAGCAGCCACGTGTCAGCCTGTTTGAGCCTGTGGCTGCTTGTTCCCTGACCCCGTCTTCTCTAATGACCTGCTCCTCTGCTCTCCACTTCAGCCACCCCCACTGACAGCTGCCCAAGGCCATGTCGCCACCTGGAACTGCTCCACTCCTGAAATTGCTGAGTCAGACACCCCCTCTCTGTCCACAGCCTTCAAGCCCTCCAACCCACTCTTAGTCTCTTGCGGGGCATGGGTTCCGGACTCAGCAGGACACTGGGCCTTACTTCCTCCCCTGTCTCTCTTTCTGTCTTCATTTCCCACCCTCCCCAGCTGAGATTCCCTGGTCCATCATTCGAGCTCTCTTCTGCCAACATCCTCAGCTCTCTTGGCCGTCCAACTCATGGTCCCGCCCGGCTGGCAGCCCCCCAGCTCTGGAGGAATCCCAGCAGCCTCCAGCCTAGAGCTGCCCTCCCCCACCTCCACTGCCGGGAGCAAAGCTGGGGAAGCCAAGCTGGGGAAGCCGGCAGTTGTTGGGGGGGGGGGTCATCCCTGCTGCCAGATATGCATGCTTACTGGCTCAGCTAGCCTCAGCTTGTCTCTGCCCAGCAGCCCCTTCCTGTCCCTACTCAGCACCCTGAAGCCTCCCACCAAAGGTGGGAAGACCACCTCTCCATCTTAAACACCATCTCTCTCCTGCCCCCAGCCTCCTCCTCTGGGCAGATAGCCCATCTCCTCTTCCACAGAGACAATAGAAGACAGTGTGCCTCCCAGCACTGCATCTGCACCCCCCAGCCCTATTCCAATGGAAGAAGCACCCTCCTTACTCTGGAATTCTTCCACCAGTATTCTGAGTCCCCTCGTCCTACTTCCTAGATGCTAAGTGGTCAGCTCTTCTGCACTCCTGTCTATGCAGCCATCTTCCCTTCCAGATTCCCTCCCATCACCTTCTAACACCATTCTCAGAATCTCTAACACCATTAAATGCTATTAAAAACCCATCTTGTACAGCCTAAACTTTTACATTCCTTATCTGTTCTCTCACCTCCCTCCCTTCCCTTGACCCTCCAGTCAGTTTCCAGCAGTCTTATCACTCCACTACAGGGCCCTGGTCACTCCTGGCCTTCATGTGACTAATGAAAGTCTCCAGGCTTGCCCACTGGGTAGCATCCAGCCCCCTCCCCCACAGTCTCCTCCTCTCATGATGTCACTCTGACATAACCTCCCTCCCTGGTTGCTCTTGCTCCTCCACTCTGCCCCAACAGGTCATCCCAGGTATAGGAGTGCTGCAGAAAGGAGTAAAGCCTTCTACAGGGCTGTGCTAGCCGATCTCCCCCAGACTGGGGATTTATGACTGTTTTCCCCAAGGGGGTGGCTACTTGGTGGAAGGGAAAGGCATTTAAGGCACAGACTGGGGGAAGGGGTTCTAAGCTGATGGAACTATACATGTCCTGAGCAGTGAGCATGGAGTCTCTAGCCCTGTGTCCCCCACAGCAGCCTCCAGATATGTCCCCTCTGGGAAGGAGGAAGTTACCCTAGAAATTCCCAGAGGAATGTACCCAGAGAGGAGAGTGTGGTCCTCAAGGAGGGGGAAGTGTCAGCTAAAGACCCCATGCTGGGCCATGGCTTCCTGCAGACAAAGATAGCTCAGCTGGAGATAGAGGTAGGGACCACCACTTAACTCAATCCCGCTAAGAACTTCTGCCTTCAGAGATGCCACAGGATGGCTGGAACAGGCCTATGCTGGAAGTGATGAGTTCCCTGTCACTGAAGGTGGGCAAGCAGAAACTGGTCAAGCTCCCTTCTGCCTTTCTGTGTGAGAGACATTCTCCAGTGCTTTTGTGGATTTCAGCAAGCCTGCAGCCAACACACATGGCCAGTCCCGGTGCCAGAAGGGAGATGCATGGTCAAAAGGAATGGTATAAATAGTGCCTGGAGAGGTCTGTGGTCAGCTTCAGCAAGTGGGACCAGGGGTCACAGGTGGCTTTTCAGCACTGGGAGGACTCCAGGATCAGGTGGGACTGGAGAGGTCATTCGAGAGAGTGCATTGTCATAGTGGAGGCAGCTTCTTGCCACGAGGTAGTCTGAGTGAGATGGGTCCCCCTGAAGTAGACTGTCAGCATGTGGTCTTGAGGTGATCCAGCTCAGTTTCATGATGCTAACATGTCAATATGTTACTGTACTAAGGGTTTCTGCCAGGCCCGGCCATTAACTTGCTGTATGCCTTGGGACAGAGTCTCTTACTTTTTTGGCTTTGGAAGAGACCTTGATCATTACATGATGTTTTTTCATAGGAGAGCTGGCTCTAGAAGAGAAGCTGGGGGAGTTGCTTGTGGGAGGAGTGAGCCGAGTCTCTGGGAGTCCCAGGAGGGCCTTAAAAGCCCTTGTCCTCAGATGAGTGAGCCTCCCTGGCAGGGGTCTTCTTAAGTGTGCAACACCTACCTACATTCTAGGTGCCTATTAGCAGAGCCTGGGTATGGGAAACAGACACTGGGGGAGCTGAGGTCCCATATTTCTTCTGTGTCAGGGCCTCACTGCCACCAGCCAGAGTAGGCAATGGAAAGAGGCTTTGTCCCAGGATAATGGCTTCAAGTGTCCAGTGGACCTGTCAACATATCTGCCATTATTTCCAGGATATGTTGCCCCAACTTGGGCCCTGCTTGGTCACAGAGGGGCATCAGATTTCCCTGGGCATTCCTATTCTGACCCTCTAGCCCTTACTGTCCACAACAAGCTAGGCTTCTGGGTGGATTACAAGTCTCTGCAGACTACGGCTCTGTGCCTGCTGTGGTTTCTGGGTCCTGGGCTAGGGTCCTGACCCCTGCCCAGTAGGAAAGCCACTGTCCTGGGCTTGAGGGAGAGCATCAGGAGTTCCTCAAGGCATGGAGGGCTCAAATCAGGGGGGAAGACCTAACTGAGCCTCTGGGAAAGGGCAGGATTTTAATGAGGAGGAAGTCAGAACTTCACTAGCTCTGTTATAGGTCACATCTCACACATCCTGATTGCAGAGAGGAAACTGAGGCTTAAGAGCTGGTGTTCTGAGCCCATGGCAGATATTTCTGTTTATTTTCTACACTGTCCAGGGCTTTTCAGGATTCAGGTGTAACTGAGTACAGATACTGTCACTAGCAGCTTTTGGGAGCCCTTGATGGGGGCTCTGGGTAGACAGGCTGGCAGGGAACCCAGTCATCATGACCTTAGCACCAGCACTAGGCCTGCCCCCATGACTGAGAAGCCAAGCTGTTCCAGCAGGTGGCACCAAAGGGCAGAGTGGAGGGTCAGGGTTCGCTAGGGACTCTGAGGGCTTCTTGAAAGAAGGAACTTCCTAAACTCCAGCCTGAGACTTCTGGGGGACCGAGCTGTTTTGGAGGCACAGGGCAAGGGAGGGCCTCTGGCCAGAGGAATACAGACTGCCCCACCCCCACTCTACAGGGGCCTCTTTGGCCTGGCGGGCAGCGGGCCATCCACTCCCCAGCTGTCTTCCCCTGGAGGGAGATGCTGACCAGCTGGAACCTCATTCTCTCCTATTGGGGCCAAACAAGGGGAAGAATGGTGGAGTGGCTCTCTGGGGGCAGGGAGGCAGCTGCTGAAACCAGGCACGGAGGAGGAGGAGAGTTTCCCTGCCTGATGAGGGCCTCAGCCTTGAGAGAAAGTCATATGGCTGGGCCACATCTCCACCTCTCCATTCTCCCAGGAAAGAGGATTCTGACCCTCACCAGGCTGGGATGGGCAGCTGGGGCTGAGGTCTCCACTGTAGCAAGTTTGTAGTTGGCCCAGGGAGAAGAAAGTACTGAGGCTGGCACAGGATCATCTGAGGCTGGCCTGGCTTGGGTAGAATGGGGCCTTGGAAGGGGCTGAGTGGCATGATCATGAGTGGCCCTTACTTGGCCAAGCATTCCCTTCTGTGCCCAGCTGAGGCTTTAGTGAGAAAGGCTGTGAGCAGCCCACGGCGGGGAGGGGAGGGTACCGCCGGCTTCCACACATGCTGTCAGGGATGAAAAGTGAATCACTGCTGACCTGTTCCATATCACTGGAGGGACAACAGCAAAGTCGTCTTACAGCAGTGACTTCCCACAGGGCTCCTCCAAGGCTGGGCTAGGACCTTCAGGTATGCCAAGGCACCTCCTCTGGGCCCTGACCCCAGCCTTTCCCTCATCCTGAACAGATACCTTGAGTTGTGGACAAAGGAGGAGGGAGGTTTAAAGAGAGAATTGGCAATGGAGACCCTCTGAGGCTAGATGGGGAGTGTAAAGCCAGGGCATGGGACCCTGGACACAGGTGGGGATATATGGGCAGTGGCTGTGGGGACAGAGCTTCTTTGCCTTACATTGTGACAGAGCCTGGTGCTGGCCCTCTCTGGATTTTTTTTTTTTTTTTTTTTGGTACTGGGGATTGAACCCAGGGCCATTCTACTTCTGAGCTACACCCCCCAGCCCTATTTTTTATTCTTTATTTTGAAACAGGGTCTCACTAAGTTTCAAAGGGCCTAAGTAGCTGAGGCTGGCCACGAACCTGCGATCCTCCTATCTCAGCCTCCCAAGTACTGGGATTACAAGCATGCGCCACCACGCCCGGCCCTCTCTGGATTTTATCTACCCTGCTAGTGAAGCTAGTGGCTGTGGGATCCTTCAGATAATATGGGTCCAAGGGATGTGCTGTTCTTCTTCCTGTCTAAAGGGTGTAAGAACATAAAAGAACATCTTAGACTCAGGGGAAGGGTGTTTGTGGCTGTCTCAGGGAGTGGGATGACTACCATGGGGCTGGATGGATTACAGGGTGGAGTGTGGAAGGGTGGTGAGGGTGTCCTGGGGTACACATGATGCAAAAGGCATTGGGGGCAGGAGACATGCCTGGAGGCCAAGGCACAAAGCTCTGGCAGGCTCTCTACGGTTCCTCCATTCTGCCAGCTCCATGGGGTTGGGGGCAGGAGGCTGGCCATATGGGCCTCTTGGCTTGCAGCTGAAAATGGGCCCTGTCTGAGGCCCTCAGTTTGGGAAGGGGGGCTGTCTCTTCTCAGTGCACATCCTGTAGCTGACCTAGCTAGATGGGGGGTGGAGAGAGGGCAGCTGCCTGGCCCTGGGCCCAGGAGAGCAGAGGTCGTAGCGGGGCGCCAGGCTGGGTGGGAGCTGGGGGAGCATGCAGCAAGCAGGGGAAGGAGGGGTCAGTCTGGGACAGGAGTCGGGGCCTCCAACTCCTGCCACCTTCCTGAAGGGCCCTGTGGGAGCACCTACAATGGTCAGCCCTCTGAGCTGAGGCCTGGGCCCTGGGTTGCCGCCTCCCTCCCTTTGTTCCCTGGTTCTGGAGACCACCTCCTACTAGGGCCCTACTAGGACAGCCTCAGCACTGGGTACTCCCAATTCTGTCACTGAGCAGAAACCTAGCTCTGGTCTCCCAGAAGTCAGGACAAGAGCTATGCTCGGGTCCAACTCAGAACAGCAGCCTTCCCTCCAGCTCTCACCCCATGTGCCCAACCCGGCCTTCGAGGGCATTTCCCTGAGGCCTCATCCAGCTCCCTTGAACCTCGAGTTCATCGTGATGACAGGCTAGAGGATAGTTGTGGCTACTGCAGCCTGACTGTGGCTGGGACCCTCTCCCTTTCTTCATTCCATCCCCCTGGAGGAATGAACCCTCTTCCCCAGTGCCTTTGTGTCCATGTCTTTCAGTTGGAGGCAGAGCTTTGTCTTTTGCCAAGTCTGAACTGGGCAGCCCCACCCTCCCCAGCTCCACAGCCCCCTCTGCTGCCCATGGATTTCTCAGATCTGGCCTCCTGCAGGACACAGCCTGGGCCCGGGACCTGAGCCCAGCCTATCAGGTCTCTGGATCTCTTCCACACCTTTCTGGGTGGATGCCTGGTGCTGGCCTCAGGCCCTAAGGAGGAGGGCACCTCTGTCCCTTTGGAGCAGGGCTGTGCAGGTCTGCCTGACCTGGGCCTTCACTCCAGAGGGGACTTCCACCCGTTCCTTCTGAGTGCTTCCTTGGAGAAGCCTCTCCCCGCCCCACTTCTCAGTCTTTCCTCTCTTCACCCCTCATCCCCACAAGGAGCCAGGGTGGCTCTAACTGGATGGACAGGTAATCCCTGCTTACATCTCACTCGTGGGTTCCTGGTGTTTGAGATGAAGTTGGGACCCTCAGCCTGGCCTGAGACCATTCTCTAGGTGCCCTCCTGTGCAGCAGTGCCCTGCCAGTGGCTGCGCCCTGCCTCTCCCTCTGCCAGTCCTGACTGCACTCAGTTCCTCGAATGCGGCCTCACTCAGTGCATGCCTCCAGGCCTTTGCACACACTGTTCCCTCTTCCCAGAACACACTTTCATCTCCAATCCTTTTATCTCTCGGGCTCCTCACCACACCCACTCCCAGGCGTGCCTCACCTCTGTGTGTCCCTGGTTCCTGTGTGCTCTTAGAGCACTGTTCACTGTGGGGCGTTACCTATCTCCCAATCCCTCCATTCCCTCAAGGGAGAGGCTGTGTCTGTCCTGTACTCCTGGTGCTGGGGTGGGGGTCAGGAACTCAAGAGGAACTTGGGCAGGGAGGCACCCAAGGATAGAGCCAATAGCACCTATCTGCAGCATGCATTAACCAGCACACATTGTTAAGGGGCTAATAGCCCATGCAGGATGAGGGCAGGGGCATGGTGCTGGGCCAGTGTTCCCAATCCCACAGCCTGATGGACTGCCTTGCCATTGTCTGCCTCCCATAGTTACAGCTACATGATTGACAACGTGATCCTGCTCATCACGGGCACACTACACCAGCGCTCTATCGCCGAGCTTGTGCCCAAATGCCACCCGCTAGGCAGCTTCGAGCAGATGGAGGCTGTGAACATCGCCCAGACACCTGCCGAGCTCTACAATGCCATTCTGGTGGACACGCCCCTGGGTGAGCCGCTGTGGTAGAAGCAGGAGCTGGGCTGTGGTCTCAGCACCCGTGCCTCCATGTGAGGTTTGCGGACTGCTGGAGATGGGATAATCCTGAGCCAGAAAGCAAGACCTGCCCACTGCTACTGACCTTTGTCTGTCCCTCCACTTCCCCCTCTCATTCTCTCCCCACCCCTCCCCACTATATCCTTTCCTGTTGCTTTTGCTGGGCCAGGCAGGCCACCCTCAGGGCCTGACTAGGAACATCTAACTTTGGAAATAGTCTGGTTTCTCAGAATGCAAAAGAGGGCTGAGCTCATGGAGAGGAATGAGTCTTGGGTTCCTTGGAGTCCTGGGAGCTCTGACAGACTGTGGTCCTAAGCAGGGCCAGAGTGGCTGGCAGCCCATGAGGCAGAAGAGGGAAGCAAACAGCTTCACTTGTCTCCACTGAGCAGGTCCCAGGGGCCAGGTCAGACAGTGTCCGGCAGGATGCAGGGTCCATGTCAGAGGCCAAGGAAGGGAGGGGATTCAGGAGCTTCCTGTAGGGCCCCGCCTAGGTAGTGCTGGCTCCTGCCAGCCTAGGAGGCTGGGGAGAAGGCATGAGGGTCATAATCAGCCAGTGCCTTCATAGCGAAAGTCCTGAGCCCCAGGGCACCACACTAGGAAGCCACCAAGAGTTGAACCACAGGGCTCAAAGCTGAGAGGCCTGAGCCATACCTGCTGACCTAGTATGCCTTCGATTCTCTGAGTGACTCTGAGCTAGTTCTACGCTATTTGTAGCTTCTGTAGTCTCCATCTTTAAGGAAGAGGCAGACCAGTGAGTCTGCAGGCTCTCCTGGGGGTGGGGGTGCTCTGTCCTGCTCTGGCCTCTCCTTCTAGCTCCATAGTGGCCCCCTGGGTGGCTGGCCATACATACCCAGCTGCCAAACTCATTCTTTGTCCTAAGGAGAAGAAGGCTAGTTTTCCAAGTGTGGGCGCCAGGCTCTCCTACGGGATACAGAGAAGTGGGCGTCAGGCCCCAGATCCACAGCTGCCCCTGGAGAAGGGAGAATCTCATGGCCTCTTATGCAAGCCTGTCTTTGGCATGGTCTGGACTTGGGTCTGCCCCAGCAGTGATTAGATCATGTTATGGCTGGTCGCCTCCTTTATAAATCAATTTTAGGAGCAAGGAGGCAGGAAAAACTCAGGTCAGTGCACATGGCCCAGAGTATTGCTTCTGCCACTTCCAAGGCAATATTTCCGGCTGAGTTGGGGGTCCCCCAATACCTAGCTCAATGGGCTTTTTGGCAGGGGCCCTCTATGCCCTGCAGGGTTCTCGCTTGGGCTACTCACCCATCCCTTACACGCAGGTCTTTCTTCCCCAGCGGCTTTTTTCCAGGACTGCATCTCAGAGCAGGACCTTGATGAGATGAACATCGAGATTATCCGCAACACACTCTACAAGGTAGAGCTCCCCTTGAGTAGTGGGGGGATTAGCCTGTCGGTGGGTGGGGCTGTGGGGCGCGGTGGGATGGTGATTTATGTGAGGTGCTGGGACAGGACACAGCTGAACCAGGCTCCTGTCCTGGGGGCTTCTCGGCTTGCTCTCTGGTTTCTGTGATGGGTGCAAGGCTGCGTGGAACAGGTTCTCTATCCTGTGGCGCCTGTGGCGGTCTCAGATAAGATCAGCAGGAGTGGCTGGCACTCCGCTGCTTGGCCTGTCAGAGCTGGCTCCTGGATGGCCGTTCTCCCAGCATCCAGGAGGGTCATGGGCCACCACCCAGGCCATAGCCCTCAGACCTATCCCATCTGGGCTGTTGCCAGCCAGGATAGGCACTTGAGCAAAGGCAACAGTGTGCTCAGTTATGGAAGGGGCAGGGGCATAACTAGGTCCTTTTGTCCCTTTCATGTTCCCAGACCTAGAGCCAGTGCCACATCCCACCATCCTCATCCCCTACCTACCTTCTGCTTCCCACTAAGGGATAGAGGTTGGATTTGGGATTTCTGGATCAGCACTGCCCTGGCCCATAAAGATTAAGAGCCAGGGACTAATCTGGGTGTGGTGGTACTTGCCGGTAGTTCCAGTACTTGGGAGGATGAGACAGGAGAATTGCAGGTTCCAGGCGGCCTCAGCAAGTAATGAGACTTATCAACCTAGCAAGACCCTGTTTCAAAATAAAAATATAAGCCGGGCGTGGTGGCACACGCTTGTAATCCCAGTACTTTTGGGAGGCTGAGACTGGAGGATCCGGGTTCACGGCCAGTGTCAGCTACTTAGTGAGGCCCTCCGCAACTTAGTGAGACCCAGTTTCAAAATAAAGAATAAAAAATAGGGCTGGGGGTATAGCCCGGAGGTAGAATGCCCCTGGGTTCAATCCCCAGTACCACAAAAAAATAAAATAAAAAAATAAAAATATAGCCAGGTGTGGTGATGCACTCTACTTCAAAATAAAAATATAGCCAGGCGTGGTGGTGCATGCCTGTAATCCCAGTACTTGGGAGGCTGAGACAGGAGGATCACAGGTTTGAGGACACCCTCAGCAAGTAGTGAGACTCATCAACCTAGTGAGAACCTGTTTCAAAATAAAAATAAAATAGGGCTGGGGTGTAGCTTGGAGGTAGAATGCGCCTGGGTTTAATCCCCAATACCATAATAAATAAATAAATAAATAAATAAATAAATAAATAAATAGGGCTGGGGGTATAGCTTGGAGGTAGAATGCCTCTGGGTTCAATCCCCAGTAAAAAAAAAATAAAAAAAGAACCAGGCACTAGTTAGGGATGTTTGGACAGACCAGACTCTGGTTGTGGTGCCAAGACTCTTGACAGGCAGTAGTCAGGAACATGGGTCGGCAGTGGGCAAAGGGGGCACTGGCCAAGGGACCTACCGACCTAACCTGAGAGCATCTATCTATCAAGTCTGCACAGTGAGGGTCCTCTCCTGCCCTGATTGGAGCTAGCTGCCAAACATTGGGCTTAGCCTGAGCCAAGGCCTTCCAGTCTCCCCTTCAGGGGCCTGAGCCAGTGTGCAGTGAGGGTCTGGTGGTAGGTGAAGGGCCTGCCTTGAGGGCACAGTGGTATAGGGGACTGGCACATGCAGAAGGCAAGCAGGGAGCACACAGGTCAGGTGGTGAGCAGTTTGAAAATGATGTGAGAAGCCGGGCGTGGTGGCGCACGCTTGTAATCCCAGTACTTTGGGAGGCGGAGACCCGAGGATCCGGGTTCGTGGCCAGCCTCAGCTCTCGCTCTCTCTCACCCTGTCTCTCTCTCTCTCTCTCTCTCTCTCTCCTTAGTGAGGCCCTCCGCAACTTCGTGAGACCCGGTTTCAAAATAAAGCATAAAAAAATAGGGCCGGGGGCGTAGCGCGGAGGTAGAACACCCCTGCGTTCAATCCCCAGTACCGCAAAAAAAAAAAGAAAATGATGTGAAAGTGCAGGTTCCACACAGACAGTGGGAGAGAGCTCTGGAGGAAGAGACATACACAGAGTCAAGTCACCCAGGGCCTTGAATGCCAGGCCAGAAGTTTGAAATTTGTCCTGTGTGCAAGGTCAGCCAACACAAGTTTCCAACAGAATAGAGTGTGCCCAGAAAGCCCTCTCTGGCTGTAGTGTGGAGGGCATATTAGAAGCAGGAAGGTCATTTATTCATGGCTTTGGTCCTCAGGACTATCCTAGCAACTAGTAGGCATCATTGTCCCCATTTGTCAAATGAGGAAACTAAAGGCTCAGGGAAGTGGGGTGGTTGTCAAAAGCCACACAGTAAGTCACTATCTAACACTAGGAATCACACCTGGCTCAGCCTGTTTGCAAAAGTGAGAGCTCTCATCCACCCCACTAACAGGGAGGCATGCCAACCCAGTCAGAAGAGAGAAAAAAACACACTCCTAATGTGCCCGCCCGCCCGCCCAGCTGGCCCATTGCCGGGTTCCCTGCCCCGAGACAGGGTGAGGGGTGCGGCTGTACCCCCAGCCTCACCCACACCCTCACCGGGCCTGACTGGTTCTAGCTGGAGTCACTGGCAAGAGCTGCCCAGGCACCAGCTCATAAACACCACCCCAACACCATGGGCCCTGTGCCAGGACCGCCTGCCCGTCAGGCGATGTCCCAGCCCGATGACCACAGATGGGAGATTAGGCGGACCCTTAACCACCTGGCAGGTGGGAACTGTAGGCAGCTGGCATAGCAGACTCCAGGAGACAGGGCGGGGGGTGGGGAGGTGACCTTGCTTCCTGGGTCTTGCCAGTTTCTTTAGCTACCCTTGCCTCCTGGTTCTATCCTACCAGCCTTCCCAGCCCTGGGTTCATCCTCTCCAGGGATTGATACAGCTTGGTGATGCAAATAGGTAGGTAGCAGGTCATGGAGCCCAAGACCTGGCTGATGGCTTCCCCCACAGATAGGAACTGCAGGCCCCACTGGGGCAGGCTTGGGATTTTAGCACAGCCAGCTGGGTTATGTGAAAAGAGCCTTGCTGGCTATGTGAGTGTTGGGAGGGACCTGGGGCCTAGGTTGACCTGTCCTTTCCCCATGCCCTGCAGATCCAATTTGCCTGGGCAGGAAGTACTTGTTCCCATCGGCAGCCCATGTGCCCAGCCTTTGCTCTGTGAGGCTGACGTCTGCATAGGCAATAACCATCCTTCAGCAGGAACTAGCCTGACAATTTGGTTCCTGTGATGCCAGGGGCTGCCTGGGGGGTGGGAGGAGGAGGTGTTCTGCAAGGTCAAGTGCAGCAGGGGCAGGGTACTCAGTCCAGGCCATCTCTGTGAACTTTCAGGAGTAACCTTCCCTCACTAGCCTGCGGATGCCTGGTTTTCTAAAGCTGAGGAAGGCAAGGTTTGGGGGGATTTGGGGAACAGGAAAGCAGAATTGCAGGAAAAGACAGGTTCCTCTGAGCCTGGTCCTCTGTGAGATGAGGGGATAGGGAACATGTATCCTAAAAGCAGACCACTGTCCAGAAACCGTTCATTCACCCCGGGGTGAGATATGGTACTGCTGCCTGGCCAATTAACTATTAGAATTGGTAGAAGTCTCAGGAACTTTGCGGCAGAGCTGGGGCTGGGAGGGTAGGAGGGAGCTATGAGGAGGGGCCTAACCAATCCTACAGTCTCCCTGCTTGCACTAAGCAAGCTTTGTGCTTTGCACAGGCCTACTTGGAGTCCTTCTACAAGTTCTGCACCCTACTGGGCGGGACCACGGCTGATGCCATGTGCCCCATCTTAGAGGTAAGTGCCCTGCCCACCCTTCTGCCTGCTGGTCCCCACTATCCCTGGCCTAGGGGAAGCTCTACTGATTGGCTGTGGCCTCCCTCTTCCTCCCTCTTTCCTTGTCTGTGCACCGGTCCCACAGTTTGAAGCAGACCGCCGCGCCTTCATCATCACCATCAACTCTTTCGGCACAGAGCTGTCCAAGGAGGACCGTGCCAAGCTCTTCCCGCACTGCGGGCGCCTCTACCCTGAGGGCCTGGCTCAGCTGGCTCGAGCTGATGACTATGAGCAGGTCAAGAACGTAGCCGATTACTACCCGGTGAGTACCCTGGCTAGCAGGACAGTGGGTGGGCATGTTGGCACCATGCACCACCCCCCAGCACCACTCTCATGCCCACGCTTCCCACCCCTCCCTGACCAGGAATACAAGCTGCTCTTTGAGGGTGCAGGCAGCAACCCTGGAGACAAGACCCTGGAGGATCGATTCTTCGAGCATGAGGTGAGCAAAATGCTCTCACAGGGCCTGCCCCGGCATAGGGAGGAATTGGTGGCTTAGGCCTGACTGGCCACTGCCACCTGTACACCACACCTGCTTCTGTCCACAGGTGAAGCTGAACAAGTTGGCCTTCCTGAACCAGTTCCACTTTGGTGTCTTCTATGCCTTTGTGAAGCTCAAAGAGCAGGAATGTCGTAACATTGTGTGGATTGCCGAGTGTATCGCCCAGCGCCACCGCGCCAAGATCGACAATTACATCCCCATCTTCTAGCATCCTGACGCAGAGCTCCCAAGTGCATTGTGTGTCTGTGTGTGCTGTGATAAAGCCCATGGTTCACCTGCCTGCCCTGGGGTGGGGGTAGCATATTGTGCTAGGGATTGCCCTGTTTTCCTGACCGCCTCTGGGACTGCTCTCAGGCCTGAAAAGGGGCTGGGCACCTCTTCCCTGACCAAGGATGGACCAAGACCCCCTCCAGAGCAGTGAGGCCCCCTCAGCCCTATGTTTACAGCCACTGACATGTCTAAAAAGCATGTGGTCACTTTCATGTCCCTTCCTAACCTGAGAACTTCTGGGGGTAATGTGAGCCTCCTCTCCCCTCTGTGGGTCACCCTCAGAGCCATGGCCCATAGGAAGAACAAGAGTGTATGTGTCCCTGGGGCATGGGGCAAGTAGCTCTGCAGCCCTCTCCCCGAGCTCTGCCCTTCTGAGACAATAAAACTGTCCTGTCTAAACCCACTGTCTGCTGCCTCCTTTGGGTCCCCGTACCTCTCCCAGACCCCCAGCTTCCCTTATGACCAAACCCTTGCCAAGCTCACTCCTGCAAAGTTGGCAGCCCAGATTCCTTTGCACCAGGGAAGCCCCTGGACAAGAGCCCCTTCCTCTGCTGGAAGCTCAAATGCAGAGATGGATCTGGGGAGCTAGGTCCTGGCCCTGGAGGGCCCCCATGCCTTCCTAATTCCTTACTGAGCTCTACAAGTCCCTGCCATCATGAATATTACCCTCAGTTCACTACAAGGAAACCCAGACCTGGGGAGAAATAATTTGCCTGAGGTCAGTGAAGCAGGCAGGGTGAGAATCACAGTGTATCAGGGGAGCCCAGTCAGGCCTGTGCCCAGAGTCCTGGCCTCCATGCTGAGCCCCAGGGGTTCCCCAGGCTGTTCCCATCCTCTGCCACACAGCCTCACCCTATTACCCAGGAAACCAGAAAGTCACCTCCTCCAAACATTGCATCTCCCCCATTCTAGGAGAGATAAAAATTTTATCTTTATTTAAAAAGTAGCAATTGGGCAAGTAGGGTATACAGCTTCCTTGTGGCTTGGGGATGGGTGGTTGGGCTTATAATTCTTGAGCCAGTCAAGAAGCAGTTGGGATTTAACCCTGGGATTGCAACACTGAGGCACCGGTGCCTAGAAATACTCCTGAGGGGGTCCCCAACCCACCCAGTCACTCCTTAGTTTGCAGAGGCAGTGTCTGTAGGGTCCGGTCAAGGCTACAGCTAAGTCTTATACTAACTCCCCATCCAGCTGGATTCTCCAAGCTGTAGGTGGGAGCACTGTGCCAAGAGGGTCTGTGTGGGCTCATAGAGCAGTAGAGAGGCCCAGAGCCTCACTGGGAACCCTCGGCCTCCGGGGCCTGGACTTGGCATTGGCAGTGGCTGGGAGGGGCTGGGGTTCATTAGGCGAGGCTCTAGGGAAGACTTGGGGGGTCATAATGACCAGGGGAGGGCCAAGGGCTCATGGAGCCCCCTGTGCTAGAGCAGCTAGGCCATATGTGCACATAGCTTACTGAGCTGCCACTGGGGGAGGGTTTGGGTCCTGGGGTGTGTCCTGGGTGGAGGTAGGACCAGGTTGGCCTGGCCGCAGTGCTCTGGGAAGACAGGGACTGATGAAGAAGGTGTGCAGGAAGCGGCACCGCAGGCTCTCTGGCAGGTAGTAGTGGATGAAGTACATGAGCCCCAGGCCACGGCCTGGGTAATAGCGGCGGCGCGGCCGAGCTGCCAGCAGTGCGTCAGTGATGGCATCTACAACCGGGCTGAGGTCAGGTATTGCCAGGCGGAGTGAGTGAAGGAACTGCCCGTGCAAGTGCTCCACATAGTCTTCGCCGTAGGCTTGCAGCAGCTCTTGGGGCATGTTGGCCAGCAGCCGTTGTTTGCGCTGCTCCCAGACGCTCACATTTTTCACTGACTCTGGAGAAGGGATGGCAAGGTCAGAGGGAGGTCAGTTAGAGGAACCAAAGGCCAGTGGTCTATTTAACTGGTGCAATGCCTCCAGCCAAAGCCAAGCCCATTCCACAGCCCTGTCCCTGCCACCATAAGACCACACCCATTGGTTTCCTAGCCCCAGGCCATGTGCATACCCCATTCTTCTCCCCAATCCTCACCTGTCTTAAAGAAGCCAGGCTGAATGGTGCTGACCTTGATCCCCCAGGGAAGCAGTTCACAGCTAAATGTGTCCATGAGCAGCCCCAGGGCTGACTTGGAGGTCCCATAGGCTGCCAAGCACGGGTATGGCATGTCTCCTGAGGACAGAATGGAGGGTGAGGCAGCTTAGCCTGGGCCAGGGTCTCTCCAGATCTTTCCCTACCCTATAGCAGCTCCTTTTCTGCTGCATTCCGGAGGGGGAGGGCACTCACCTGCTGGACTGCCCACGGACACAATGCGACCCTTCGAGTGGCGCAGGAGTGGGAGGAGGCCCTTGGTCAGCTCCAGTGGGCCAAAGAAGTTCACCTCCATGCAGTTGCGGAATGTGGCCACTGGTGATAGCTCCACATCAGCCACTATGCTGTTTAGGCCTGCATTGTTGACCAGGCCCCACAAGCCTGAGGACACAGAAGCAGGAGGGAGGCCTCAAGTCAGCCCAGCAGCAAACCTGTGATTCCTGTTCCCTAAAAAACCCATCTGACCATGCTCTACCCTGGGGGGGCCATGCCAACTGACCAGTGCTGGTGGTGTGAGCCTTGGTGAACTCCAGTGCACGGCTAATGTCAGCTGGCTTGGTCAGATCCATCTGCAGCAGCTTTAGGCGAGGGGAACAGCAGGCACGTAGCTCTAGGGCACCGGGGCTATTCAACTCCAACACAGTGGCCAACACCGTGAAACCCATGGCATCCAGTTTCTTGGCTGTCTCCATGCCAAAACCAGAGTCACAGCCTGGACAGGGTAAGGCAGCCAGTGAACTCCCACAGTGGTCCAGGCGAGCCAGAGACAACCCAGGATCACCAGGGTCTGAGTGGGATCCAGGCTCCTGGACACTCAGTAGCAGTCAGTAGCCCTCCCTCCTTCCCTACACCCATTTCTGGCAAGGCTTTGCCCTTCTTTCTAAGCCCTGAACACCAACAGCATCATCTCCCTGACTCCCCACAGCTACTCCATCAAATGTGACTTATGATCCTCACTTTACAGAAGAAGAAACTGAAGCCTAGTAATGCTAATTTGCTTTTCAATGTTACCCAGGCAGCACATACTAAGGTCATAACTCTATCCCAGGTTGGCCTGAGACCCAGCACCAGCCCCAAATACCCTTCTGCTTGTTTGATGTTAGGCCACAGTGCACATGCAGTGTTACTGCACAGCCCTCTTTTTTCTGATTGCCCTTGCCCTTCCTTCCTTTATCTGGACACTAAAGCAGCCTCCTAGATAATTCTGTCCCATCTTGCCCCCTGAATTCATCTTCTCCCTAAGCAGCCACAGGATCTTTCCAAAAATAACAATATCATACTGTTTGTGAAAACTTTCCCAAGGCTCCCCATGGTCCTCAGGATGAAGCCCAAACTGTACCATCCTTCAGGGCCTGTCAAACCTAAGATGCCCTCCCTTTCCAGCCTCAACACCTGCTACCATTGTTCCAGGCTCTAGGCAAGCTAGAGGCCCATGCCTTCTTCACCCCTGACTCCCAACCTTGCAATTCCGATCAATGACAACAGTGGGGTATTTTCTGAGCCCCAGATCACTTGCCCCAGGAAAGAGACCATGGTGGATGGAGAAGATAACAGACCTTCATTTGAATCCCTTCCCACACCCACCCAGTATGACTTACCACTATTGGAAGCTTAATTTCTTCCAATTTTAAAGTCAGTTACCACTATTGGAAGCTTAATTTCTCCTTGTTGGTATGCAAAGAGAAGTACCACCAGGCAGGGCCAGTATGGGGGGCCATGATACCTGATAAGCCTCTGTTTCCTTGATGGTTTCCCTTCTGATACTGGCTCTGTGGGTGGCCAGAAAGGGGAGGGGAAGGGCCATCGAAGGAGGAGACTCCCTGGAACCCCCCACCCCACCCCCACCCCCATGCTGCTGAGCTGCTGAGCAGAAAAGCTACAAAGCAGCCCTGCTTCCCCACTCCTGGACACTCAGCACCCCCTCCCCATCTCAGCCCCACCCCCTCTGCTGAGTCTGAGAACAAAGCTGGGCAGGGGGCTGTGAGCTGGGCTTTGTGCGGCTGGGGGCCCACCAGCCTGGGCGAGGGGTCCTTCCCAGGCAAGTCTGGCTGGGGGAGGGGAGAAAGAGAGAGAAAGAGGGGAGGTCAGCGCGCGCGCGTGTGTGTGTGTGTGTGTGTGTGTGTGTGTGCATGTGTGTGCACATGTGTTTGTGTGCACACTTGCTTTTGCTCCCTCCCAGAGCAGATAGGCCCTCCACAGGGAAACTAGGACGTCCCAGACCCTCGGCTCTGGGGTCCCAACATAGTCACCCACATTTTACACATCTTCTTGCTTACCTGCACACATTTAGAAATCTGTACATATCTCTACCTGTCTGGATGTTCACACATGGCTTGGCCCTTGCCAGCTCTCAGTGCACAGATGTCCACATGTGGCAACACAGGCACCACACAGCCCAAAGTCCACCCCATGGCTGAACTTGTGGAGTAGCTTTTGGCAAGCAATTCTCCAGGCATTCTCAGGGAGGTGTGGGCAGCAGCTTTGGCAGGCACAAGACACAGAGCTCTTGGTAGGTGGAGTAGGATCTGGTCACCTAAGTGTCTTGTAGCCTGCTGGTGATTGAAGAAACCCTAGAGTTTGTGGGCATTGGGAAGCTAGGAGCCCATTGCTGATGTTTCACAGGGGTGGGCTGGGCAGTGCTCTTCTTACCCCTGCACCCTGAGCTTTGCAATCAGAGATGGAGGGCCTGGGTCACGGAAGGCATCCCTCATCTCATGTCTTAGGCTCAAGGCTAGGAGAATTAACAGCTGCAGCACAAATACTTGTGAGATCTCAGGAAAAGACTGCCCAGTGGGGCCACTAGCAGGGTCCTGTTGAGGCAGCTCACAAATTAGAAGGCAGGAGAGGATTTGCCCTGTCCCTGGGGGGCAGAGCCCACAACCTAGTCCCTGATTCCTGCTAGGAGGATCTGACAACTCCTTTTCCTTAAATCCTTCAAGAGTCGGGCGTGGTGGCCCACGCTTGTAATCCCAGTACTTTGGGAGGCGGAGACCGGAGGATCTGGGTTCGCGGCCAGCCTCAGCTCTCTCTCTCTCTCTCTCTCTCTCTCTCTCTCCCTCTCTCTCTCTCTCTCTCTCTCTCTCCATCGTGAGGCCCTCCGCAACTTCGTGAGACCTGGTTTCAAAATAAAGTATAAAAAATAGGGCCGGGTGTGTAGTGCGGAGGTAGAACGCCCCTGGGTTCAATCCCCCATACCGCCAAAAAAAAATCCTTCAAGCTGGGGTTCCTTGGAGCTTCACACTACACCTTGAACTTGGGACTCTCTAGCCTGAGCCCTGCTCCATCTCTGTCTTCTCTACTGAAGCCTGAAGCCCTTGTCCCCTCCCCTCCCCCACCTCAGAGCCCTCTGGCTTCTTACCTGACAATCAAGGCCCCTCCCAAGGAAACCTCACATCCGACCACACCCCTGCAGCCAGACAGGTTATTGACCTCCCCCTACCCAGGCCATACTTACTCCTGCCTTAAGCCTTTGTCCCACACCGTTCTCCGATCTAAGACACTTTTCATATTCCAACTGGTCTCCATGTGTCCTTTAAGACCCAGCTGGAGGATTTCCTCGAGTTTTCTCAGCCCCATCTGATCATGCAGGGCCCCCTACTGGACCAAGGTCCCTGAGAAGCCAGTTTGCAGGCTGTCCCCAGCCCAGGCCCAATACAAGGGCAGAGCCCACAGCACCTATCCAAAGTCATGGTGGTTGGGGAGAGAAACTAGGCTGTCCCTCCCCCCATGCAATGGACCAGTATCCCCTGGCCTTTCTCCCCCTCCCCACTTCCGGCCGAGCCCCCTTCCTTCCTTCCCTCAGGTGACAGATTTATTCCCTGCTCCAGACAAAGGGAGCTCAGCCAGGCGGCCAGAGGCACGTGAGTTCAGCTCTCCAAGACCAATTTCCTGGGCACTGAGGACCAGACTGAATGAAGGTGAGGTGCTGGGTGGACTCTGTACTGCTGTCTGAGAAGTTTGGCTGTAGGTGGCTGGACCTGAGAGAAAGCTGCACTCCCGGCTGTCTCCTCATGGTGACCTCAAGCTTTTCTGAACTCCAAGGATTCCAGCCAATGGGGAAGCAGTTCCACATCTAAGCTCCTTCCTCTGGCCCCAGAGAATAGCAGATGGGGCGTCCCACGTGGGGATGTCAGGCAGAGTTCAAGGGATGACTACTATTGGTCTCAAGTCTTCTGAAGTCCCTCAGAGCACTTTCCCCTGTTCCACGCCTGCTCTCTTGGGGAGGGGCACGCCATAGACCCTCAAATTCCAGGTGGTTCCCCTTTTCTCGGCCACCAGTTTCCTTTGGGCACCTGCCTACTCCCTACCTCATTTTCCCTCCAACACTCCTTGCAGCGGCAGGTAGTTTATCCTGACTTGGGGAGGTGCCCAGTGCTTCCTACTTGGCTGGCTCCCTCGCACCCAGGGGAGGAAGACTCTCACTCCTGCTCTGGGAAGCCTGCCTTGGCCGTACCAGTGGGGAACCCTCTAGGTGTGCGGTCCCGCCCTCGAGCCTGGAGTCCCAGCGCTCCGCGCACTCACCGGTGATGAGCACCGCGCGAGTAGCCACGGGCAGGCGCGGCGGGCGCGCCAGGCGGGACAACGCGATCCAGCCGGCGGCAGCCAGCACCGCGAGTGCGGCCGGCGGGGGCAGCAGGCGCTGGCACAGCCAGTCGAGCGCGGCCAGCAGCGCCAGCGCCGCCAGCAAAGGGCGGCCCAGATGCAGGTCGGCGCGCAGCAGCTGCAGCAACGCGCGGGCCGCCACGAGCAGCCAGGCGCCGCCCGACGGCCAAGGCCAGCGCTCCATGGCGGCCGGGCCGGGCCGGGCCGGGCTGGGCCGGGGCGTGGCGAGGGCCGGACTGGGGAGCGAGGAGAGGAACTCGGGGCCGGGGCGCAGGGTGCAGGGGAACGCCAGCCTGAGGTGGGAGGGATACTCGCTTTCTCTGCTGGCCCTCGGACACAGCTTATAAAGAGCCCCGGGGGCGGGGCGAGGGCGGGGAGGGGGCGGGGAGGGGGTGGGGCTTTCCTGCACTTCTCTCCCGGCACCCCCCGCCGGGCAGGTGCCCACCCCCCACTCCTGCTCGGCCAGATCCGCTTTCGAAGAAGCCGGAACAAAGTCCCAAGTTGCTGGGCGAGGAGGAGTCGTTTGCCGCGTGCTGCGCTGGAGAAAGGGCCAGTCGGTTCAACCCCGGTCCAGCCCTGGTGCTCGGCATCTGCTCATCCCTCCGCTCCCACCCCCTCGCCCAAGGCCCTGAGCCGCCGCGCCCAGGTGAGCACATCCTGCTCACACTTGCTTGGGACACCTGAGGACACGCACAACTTCCATTCAGTCACCACGCGTTGATAGTATCGGCCACCAGGCCTCCGGGAACAACCGTAGAGAACCAGCCCGCCCTCAGCCGGCCGCCGCCGGCCACACCCGCACCCGCACGCGGTGCTCAGCTGCAGATCCCTGGAGTACCGCCCTAACGTGCCCACACCTGGGCAGCTGGCGGCCACAAAGCCCTCCTGGGGCAGAACCCTCCTGGGGCAGGGACTGGGGGAAGAAGGGCGACTCACCTTTTCCATCTGCCTCTCCATCCTTCTCTCCAGGGCCCAGTACTGGGGATACACATCCCCACCTCCTGCCACACAAATGTTTGGGGAGAGTGGGGGGATGCAGAGGAAACGTCTAGACCTCCTTTTACTTTCGCCCCCCCTCCCCCCCCCCGCCAGGCCAATGGGAACACCTGGGAAGCCAGTGAGGGCAGCCTCTAGGACAGGGTGGTCCCCGCCCTGCTACCCCCAAATCCCCAGGGGTATAAAATAAGTGGTGTGTGGGTGCATATCCCTGCCTGTGTGTATGAAGGTCCTTGTTTGTGTGTGGCTTGGCACCCCTTGCCCACCCCCGTGTCTGGCACCCAGTGCCTAGCATGCATGCCAGGGCTCCACCAGGCACTGGGAATTGGTGCCAATACCTGGGTGCCAGGCCCTATGCTGAGTAGAGTAGGTGCAACCTATGACAGAGGGGAGTCCTTGCTCCTGTGAACCCCGGGCCTTGTCCAGTGCCTCATCCCTGCCCTCTCTAGGTCCTGGGAAGTCATGGGCTCCTAATAACAGCTCCTAGCCCTCTTGCTCATTCTCTCTCTCCTGTGCCCAGGTTCTGTGCTGAGGTTTTATGAAAATGCCTCTTCCAGAAACTCTTGGCCACTCTGACATGACCTCCTGATGGGCCAGGGGCTAGAATTACTTAAGGGGAGAGGCTCTAGGTGGAGGACCCATTCCTGCCCAAGGCCACTCCTGTGCCTCCACCAGTCCCTCCTCTGGGAAATATGCATTATAGGCTAGCCCTGGACTAGGAGGCAGAACTTTGCTGGGGAGGGTATATATGGCTGACCTTGGGCACATGGCCTTGTGTGCCTGTGTTTGTAGGCACTTGTGTCCATGGGGCTCCACAGCTTGTCTATACCATTTGGTGTTGTTCCCTAAGCCATAGTCCTTCTTGTGCATGTGCGTGTGTGTGTGTGTGTGTATGTATGTGTGTGTGTGTATGTCTTATGTGTGTTTCAGGTTAACTCTCCTTGGGCCTGGGTCATACTGCCTCTGAACACACAGGGAAACATTCCTTATCCAAGTCCACTGACTCTTGTTGCCCTCGATCCATGGCCCAGGCTCAGAAGGCAGACAATAGCGCCCTTGGCCTGGTTTCCTGTTTAGAGCTGTAGAGCCTGCATTGCCGGACTCCCCAGTTCTAGCCGGACTCCCCAGTTCTAGCCACCCTACGGAGAGGCTGGCTGTAGTTTCTTCAGTCTCAGCCCAATAAAGGCTTCCCCTTAAAGGGCTTCCCCTAAGGGCCGAGGAGGGAGACGAAAGGGAGGGGGTCCTGGGGAGCCTTCAAGGGGAAGGCCACACAGATAGTACCAGTGCTTGCTATAAAAGAGGGGAAGGGTAGAGGCATGGAGGCAGGAGAGCAAGGTGAGACTGAGAAGCAGGGTCCTACCTGTCCTGTAGAGGAACCACCATGAAGGACCTGACACATCAGGAAGCCCATGGTGGGAGGCAGACTGGCTGAGTGTGAATGGGTGGAGGAAATTGCCTTGGGTTTTGGAGTGTAGGGTGGCTAGTTTGGGAAGAGGACATTTGCAGCTCAGATGGAACCATCAGCCTTGTGAGATTTGGGTCTTGGGACTGGACTACCTGCCACATTATTATGTACTCCCCCATTCATCCTACTTCCTAGGCCAGGAGGTCATGCCTCCTCTCCAGGATCTATGCTTCAGCCCCCTGAGGCCTCAGCCACTGACCCCTTCCTCTCATCAGGTGGAGGTGTTCTAGAAGGAGAAGGTGGTTCAGGCAGTCATAACTGGGAGGGGCCAGCCCAGCCCTGTCTGAGGCCTGGTGCCAGGTTGTGCCTGCCTAGAGGCAAACAACCAGCTTCTGCCAGAACCAGGAGTCTGGGCTGGTAGGGCCTCCAGGGAAGAGAAGGGAAGGGGGGCAGAGGGCAGGAGCCCTTGCAGATAAGGTGGGGCCTGGCAGGGGAGAGGAATGAAGGGCAACCACAAGAAGCAGAGCCCCTGGAGTGACACCGCCCCAAGCCCTCAGCCCACAGCCTTCCTTAGTCCTTTGTCCCATCTACCAACATGCTTGGGTTAGGAACCTGGTTAGTCAAACCCTTCGCATGCTCCTGGCTCTGGAGGACTAAGGCTGGCTGGCTGACTCTGGTCTGCTCTGGCAGAGTCCGGTGGCTCACTGGCACCATCTGCCGGCCTTTTGAGAGAGTGCAGCTGTGAAGGGGATTCAGGCCAGTGATTGCTAGATTTGAGGATGGGGGGGCACAGAAGTCTGGGGTAGGGGGTGCCGTGTGGCAGTCTCCAAGAGCTCTCCCGCTCTGTCCTCTGGCTGTATTGGGGTTCATGGAGCCAGGCATTTGTTTACCACCTCTTCTTTCCTCTCTGATCCAGCTCAGAGGCAGCAGAGCCCCAAGGGACCCTGCCCTGTACTCTGCTCATGCCTGGCACAATAGCAGAGGGGCCCTCTTCCTGACAATGGCCAGTTCTTCCACCCATGTTTTAGAAACCATCATGCTTCATCCTTAAAGACAGAACATTTTTATTGACTTCCTACTGAGTGCAGCCCCGTGTTGGGCACCACAGACACAGCAACGAACTACTGGCCATTCCTGGCAGCAACCCTTCAGCTCTGTCCTCTCCCATGGGTAACGCCAATCCTATATTCCTTTCCTCAGGGATTGTTCTCCCTCTCTCTGCCCCTGTGCTCAGGCACATGTCTCTAAAGTTGTCTACAGTCGCCTCCACTGCTTTCCCCTCCCCCACACTAGCCCCAGGTCACCTCCATCCTGACCTTGCCAGATGTAACCCATAAATGACCTCCCAGTCCCTAGATCCCATAGACCCATCCCTGCCTTCAGCTCACTTGGCCAGCTCGAAACCTCTGCCCTTCTGGCCTCTCTTGACTGCCTAAGCCCTGTCTCCCCTCAGCGCCTGTGAAGCCACCCGTGCTGGGTTTCTTCCTACCTCTCTGCCTGTCCTGCCACCTCCTTCATGAGCTTGTCTTCCTTGCGGGTGAACCTTTTGCTATGGAGGCCTTGTGCCCCCCCCAGTTCATCTTCCTACTCACATGCTGGCGACACCCATGCTCCCCGCCAAGGCCTCCCTCTTGACTCCAGGTCACGTGTCCAGCTGCCCTAGATGCCTCCCTTGGACACGCACAGTCCCCTTGCACTCAGCATGTCCAAAGCTGGTCTCATCATCTTCCCGAGTCCTGGCAGCCACATCCTCCCCACCACATCCTCAACCTTCATTCTGTGCATCAGCCTCCAAGTTTCTTGCTCTGTCCCAAGCTCCGGGTTAAGGTGGAAAGGCCTCAGAACAGCTCTTTAGGGTAGGTCTCATTGTCACTGCTTTACATTAAAAGGAACTGAGGCTTCCAGAGACTAAGAATATCACTCCAGGTCTCAAACTCAAGTACCAGCCCTGACATTTAAACTCAGGTGTAAGCTGGGCATGGTGGCGCACACTTGTAACCCCAGTACTTGGGAGACTAAGACAGGAGGATCGCAGGTTTGTGGTTGTAGCTCGGAGTAGAATGCTCCTGGGTTCAATCCCCAGTACTGCAAAACAAACAAACTCAGGTGTATATGAACCCAAAGTCTGAGCTCTTCAGATCTGTTAGTGCAGAGCTATGCTTGCCATGTGTGGCTTCCAGGACTTCATTCCCAGGGCAAAGGAGAGTTTGGGATGGACTCAAGTAAATGAGACCCCTGTCCCAGTTGGCCAGGAATTAGAGAAAGCAGGAAGAGTGGAGGCTGGGAGTCTTATTGCTGTATCCAGATGAGGGACAGGAACAGATGTCTCATTTAGACAAATAGCCCGAGGTGCCTGTGGACATGCAAAGGCTGAGGACAGAGGCAGCTGGATGCCTCCCAGGCTCCAAAACATCAGGTATGGGAGCCCTGGGGATTGCTGACTCACCTCCGAGTGCCGTCAGTGTGAACTGAAATTCCTTATTTTTCAGTGTTGTCCCATCTAGGCTGGGCACCTGGAGATCAGGCCCTTTGATTACCCGGGAAGAGGACAGTTAAGATGTAGGAAGCCAGGAGCATCAATCACTTGGGTTTTCAAACTATGTCTGGTACCCTCTGAATTCTTTTACTGTCTTCAGGATTGAAGGCAGATGTTTGGGGATTAGGGTCCTTGGAGGTGGGAAACAGTTCATGCTCTGCAGCATTTTCTCAGGGGAAAAGCAAGCTCCAGCTAAGACCACTTAGGGGGAGGACTTGCCTGAGTCTGGGTGAGATCCCAGTCTTGGATCCTTCAGTGTGACTTTGAGTTATTAATAATCCTCTTTCATGTTTATCGTGTTTGCTGCATGCCAGTCCTTGTGCTCAGCTTGCTTCTATTTACCATCCTCACATACATCATGCCTCTGAAGCAGGTACTCAACCCCTTCCTGGACATAAGGACATAGGCTCAGAGAAGTTAAGGGTCATGCCTTAGGTCACACAGCCATTCAGATCTTATACTCCTAACCATGAAGCCATATTGGCCTCGGCCTTAGCCTAGGAAGTTGGCACTGTTGGCATTATTCAGCAGGTAATACCCAGGCAACAGACTATCAACCTTTCTTTATTTGCTTCTGGATTAGAAACTTGTCTCCCAAAGGCAGAATTAAGGCAACTTGATTGTTAAGATTAATTCCAAAACTTGCTTCCTTACAGCTTCCATCACCCCTGATTCAGGCCTTTTCTTGGCAGAACAACTGCAAAAGATACAAAAATTAGTTGCTGTTGGCCGGCTGGTGTAATTTATTTGCATATCCATAACTCAGCCCCACCCCGGGTGGCTAATACTCCCCCCTACCCTGGGGAAGCTGAGGCTGTTTTCTGATTGCTGGTGGGGAGGCCTCTGTGTGTGTGTGTGTGTGTGTGTGTGTGTGTGTGTGTGTGTGTGTGTGTGTGTTTAAATAACTCAAACCAGATGGATGGAGTTTTGTTCACAGCCTTGCCTCCAATTTTCTCCGGTGAATTCCTTGAAAAGGCAACCACCTATGAGTGGTGCCTATTCTCCCGGAGGTCCCTTTCCCCGAGTGCAAATAGCAAACAGCCGGGTTGGTATTTCTAAAAGTGAAAACAAAAGGAGGAGGAGAAGAGGTTTGTGGCCCCAGGGCTTTCTAGAATGCGGGGTCATCTGGTGGAGCTCCAGTTTTAGGTCTGCCCTTACACTTTGTGTCCTCTCTCTCCTTCCTCCTCCCTTGAGTTGGGGTGAGCTGAGGGGGGCAGGAAACTTGGGCTAGGCCTGAGTCAGAATCACCTGGACCAACCACACAGTAAACATATGAATGCAGGCCCCATATATATCCCATTTGTGGCACTAACTGGGGCACAAGACCGCAACTCTCTGGATTGGTTGATTTTCGAAGCCAGAGGTTATCCCCCAAAAGGAGCCCAAAAAGCCAGTCCAGCTTCCATCCTGGGAAGGCCAGATACTCAAGCTGAATATTGATCTTGTGTGTGTGTGTGTGTGTGTTACTGGGGTTTGAACCCAGAGGCATTCTACCTCTGAGCTACACCCCCAGCCCTATTTTATTCTTTTTTTGTGTGGTACTGGGAATTGAACCCAGGGGCATTCTACCTCCGAGCTACACCCCCAGCCCTATTTTTTATTCTTTATTTTGAAACAGGGTCTCACTAAGTTGTGGAGGGCCTCACTAAGTAGCTGAGGCTGGCCATGAACTGGATCCTCCGGTCAGTCTCCCAAGTACTGGGATTACAAGCATGCGCCACCACGCCCGGCTTTATTTTTTATTCTTTATTTTTTGGAACAGTGTCTCACTAAGTTGCAGAGGGCCTGAGTGGCTGAGGCTGTCCGCAAACCTGCAGTCCTCCTGTCTTGGCCTCCCAAGTACTGGGATTACAAGTATGCACCACCAAGCCTAGCTCGAATATTAAAATATTTTTATGCTGGGCGTGGTGGCGCATGCCTGTAATCCCAGTACTTGGGAGGCTGAGACCAGAAGATCTGGGTTCGCAGACAGCCTCAGCTACTTAGTGAGGCCCTCTGCAGTTTAGTGAGACCCTGTTTCAAAATAAAGAATAAAAAACAGGGCTGGGGGGTGTAGCTCAGAGGTAGAATGCCCCTGGGTCCAATCCCCAGTACTGCAAAAAAAAGAAAAAAAAAAACATTTTTAACCACTGGCCAGGTCCAGGGCTTTGTAATACTCCTAGAGCCCTCATTAAGTGATTCTTTGTTCAGAAAGAAGAAGCAAGTGCACTCATTGATTCCTGTGCCAGGGATTTAGCATTTTTCTTTGGAACGTGAATTGGGCATTGTCATAGTGAGGTAGGACCCAGTCCCCAGGCAAGGGAGAACACTTTCCCAGTGCTGACCTTCATTCCTACCTCAGAACACTGCTCTTTTGGATTCTGAGCTTTTTCAGATAATTGTGTCAGGTTACATAAGGTTCTGAGATATGAACACTCAAAGGAAATCTGCTAGGAGCAGGTCTGAGAGGTTCCGGGTGCAGAATCTGCTTTACAGTATCTGAGGAAAAATTCACATGTTTCAGCCCTGCACAATTTCTGAAATAAAGTGAGAGCAGCTAACACTTTTGTACGAGTGTACCATTCCTCGTAAAATGTGCAAGCAAAAAGATAGACTTCATGCTGAAAGGAAATCCCCCTCCCCAGGGAGCCCTGCAGGACTAAGTGGACCAGGCTGGTATGAAAATGGAAATCCTTAGCAACCCAGGATCTTTCTCTCTCTCTGTTTCCCTTTCTGCATCTTAGGTAACACATGTCGTAAATACAAGCCTTTAGTTTTCCAAGAAACATAAAATAAAAACTGAATTACTGGCAAAGAAGCCTTAAAACCTTTGGTTCCTAGGACTCTGCGGGCACATTTTCCACACACCATTATTTTTATTTCATTTGCCTCCGAGGAGTGGCCCTCCAGCAGCTCTGTTGCATAAGGTGCTGATTCCAAACACCTTGTCCTCAACTGGAGACACCGAGTAAATTTTATCTAGGTCCAAGAAGAGTTCTGAAAGGGTGACATTGTGTTCCAAACCACACTGGTTCTAGTCAACAGTAGGACAGCTGCCAGAGCCTTCTCACCAAGGAAGCGGAGAGGATATTTTAAATACCAAAAGGTACTTCTTAGCCGGGAGTGGTGGTGCATGCTTGTAATCTCAGTACTTGGGAGGCTGAGACAGGAGGATTGCAGCTTTGAGACTGGCCTCAGCAACTTAGGCCCTCCACAACTCAGTAAGACCCTGTTTCAAAATAAAAAATAAAAAAATAAGGCTGGAGGTAGAATGTCCCTGGGTTTCCCTAGTACCACAAAAAAAAAAAAAAAAGAAAAAAGAAAAGGCACTTCTTGCTTAAAGAACAAAGCGGTCATAAAAACCACTTAACAAGGGAAAATTAATGGGAGGAAGATGTCTTGAATGCAGCAAGTAAAAAAAACTTTACAAGGGATGTGAAAAAATAGATTTACTATGTTGAAGGGATGATAATATAGGAAAGTTTCTCTTTCTCTTTTTTTGGTGCTGGGCATTGAACTCAGGGGCACTCTACCATCCTCAGCCCTACTTTAAATAATAATAATAATTATTATTATTGTGGTACTGGGAACTCTGGGGCTTTCTACCTCCAAGCTATACCATGAGACCTATATTTTATTTTTTATTTGGAAACAGGGTCTCACTAAATTGCGGAGGGTCTCATTAAGATGCTGAGGCTGGCTTTGAACCTGTGATCCTCCTGTCTCAGTCTCCCAAGTACTGGGATTACAAGTGTGCGCCATGCCTGGCTTATTTTTTATTTGAATTAGGGTCTCACCAAGTTGCCCAGCCTGACCTTGAACTTGCTACTTTCCTGCCTCAGACTTCTGAGTAGCTGAGAATATATGTGTGTGTTACCATGCCCTCCCTCCCTCCCTTCCTTCCTTCCTTCCTTCCACACATACTTATTGAGTGCTTACTGTGTTCAATGCACATTTATTGAGTGCTCTGTTAGGGAAACAATGGTGAGCATGACAAACGTCATTCCTCCTCTGTGGTCTTTGGCTGGCTGGAGGCATAGGCGTTACACAGTGGGTCATTACACAGTGCAGGAGCCATTGACAGAAGGAACTAGGAAGCAGAGTCTCTTGGTGCTATGGGAGCGAGGGCCTCTTCTTTTCTGGGATCAGAGAAAGTTTTCCAGAAGGAAGTGATGTTTCAGGTAGTGTGAGTGCCACGTGCAGCTCCTGCTGGCTCGGGCTCCAGGCAGGATAAGCTGGTTCACCCAGGAGTCTCCTCTGGCAGTTCCCAGAGTCTTGAGAGCCAACCTAGGATGGAGGGAGTTGAGTCCTTCCAGGAAAGGAAAGGCAGCCAGCGAGGTCGCAGAGATCAGCCAGAGTTAGGGGGCCAGGCAAGGTCTTGGAGCCGATGGTGGCTTTGATTTTAATTTCATGTTATATGGAAATGTCTTTCCCTAGGGAGCAGGGAGAGTTGAGGGTTGTAAGCAGAAAGTAAAGTAATTATTAGCTTGGCTTTTATTTATTTTTTTAAAGGCTGCCACAGGCTGTGAGGAGAATGGACTGATGGGAGTGGGGAGGGAGACACAGAGACCCCAGTGGATGCAGAGAGACCAGTCAGGAGGCCTCTGTGCTGTCCAGGGCAAGAGATACTTGTGGCCTTAGGGACAAGCCTAAGATGGATGGGCTGATTCATCCCGGGCCTATTGGAGAGGGTACTGTGACCCAGACAAAGTGGGCCCAGAAAGCAAGAGCTCTGACTAATTTAATAATTAAATTTAATTGCATTCATTGATGAAATGGACAGCATCAATGAGTGGACAAGGAAGGTCCAGTTTATACACACCAATGACTACTCCCCATAAAACTCTCTGTGTGCTTTATCTGCATGATTCATTTTCAGGTTTCATCACAGTCCTAAGCAGCAGCTTATTGGTACCCCCATTCCACATAACTGAGATTTAGAGAGGTTGAGGGATTTGTCCAATGTCACCACGTGGTGACTGTCAGAACTAGTCTTAACACAGGTGACTGCTGACCTGCCCCGGGACAGGTGACAAGTCCCAGGAAGCTTGGCAGCACACTGGATCTAACCAAGGACTTACTGCTGGCTCAGGCCCAGGGTAGGATGAGCCAGTTCTGCCAGCCCAGGAGTCTCCTCTGGCAGTTCCCAGGAGTCATGTAAGCCAGCTCACAATCTTGTTACTCTCGTGCGTTCAAGCCATTAAAACATAGTTGGCCTTTATCTCCCATGGCTGGGACAGACCTGCCCTGCTGGTCAGAGGCCACTTACCCTGGGCAGACCTGCCCTGCTGGTCAGAGACAACAGCTCCGGGCAGGAACAAGCCCAAGGGGCTGACTTCTATCCCAGAAAAATGTGTCTCACATTTTCAAAGAAATTGGCCATGGGGGCTGGAGGTGGTGGTAGTGGTAGAGAGGAGCTGGGCCAACACTCCTAGTAAAGGGAAACCTGTGAAAAGAGGCCTGTAGGTGAAGCAACTCCTGCAGATTCCAGGAGCTACAGTCATCACAGGGGACAGAGATGGCCTATGCACACCAGGAGCTGGACCGAAGCTTGCTGAGCAGGGCCTGGGAAGCCATACTTTGGCATTTGATTCTAAAGACAAAGAGCCCTGGGGGTATCTTTTTTTTTTTTTTTTTGCATGCACGTGTGTGTGTGCGTGCGTGTGCACATGTGCATGTGTGGTACTGGGGTTTGAACCTAGGGGCATTCTGCCACTGAGTTACAGCCCTTTTTATTTTTTACTTTGAGACAGGGGCTCGCTAAGTTGCCCAGGCTGGTCTTGGACATGTGATCACAAGCGTACACCACCACGCCCAGCATCACTTGGATTTTTGTTCCAAGAAAACAGCTGTAGATGATTATATGTGTTTGCACATACCCCTATTTGTAACCCACTGTATTTGTTTCCTATTGCTGCTGTAACAAATTTCCACAAGTTTAGTGCCTTAAAAAAAACACAGATGAAGCTGGGCGTGGTGGCGCACGTTTGTAATCCCAGTACTTGGGAGGCAGAGACAGGAGGATCCGAGTTCGCAGCCAGCCTCAGCTACTTAGTGAGGCGCTCTGCAACTTAGTGAGACCCTGTTTCAAAATAAAGAATAAAAAATAGGGCTGGGGGTAGAGCTCGGAGGTAGAATGCCCCTGGGTTCAAACCCTGGTACCAAAAAAAAAAAAAACAACACACAAAACACAGATGAGCTGGGTGTGGTGGTCCACGCCTGTAATCCCAGTATGTGGGAGGCTAAGATAGGAAGATCGCGGCCAGTCTCAGGAACTTAGTGAAACCCTGTTTCAAGATTAAAAACTAAAATAGGGCCGGGGGTGTAGCTCAGAGGTAGAACCCCTGTGGGTTCACTCCCCAGTACAACAAAGAAAAAAAAAACAGATGAATTATCTTATGTCTCTGGGGGTCAAAAGTTTGACATGGGTCTCATTGGGCCAAAGTCAAGGTGACAGCAGGCTGTTTCCTCCTGGAGACTCTAGGGGAGTCTGCTTCCTTGCCTTTTCCAGTATCCAGAGGCCACCTGCATTCCTTGGCCCATGGCTACTTCCTCCATCTTCAAAGTTGGCAGCGGAGTGTCTTCACTACGCTTCCTGTTTCCAACATCACATGTCTTTCTCTCACACTGACCTCCTGCCTTCCTCTCTAGTGACCCTTGCAATTACCTTGAGCCCTCTCAGATAATCTGGGATAATCTCCTCTACTGATATTCTTAACTTCACCTCACCGGCAAAATCCCTTTCAACTTGTAACATATTCACAGGTTCTAGGGTTCTAGGGCTATTATTCAGATTACCACCCACTTTAACAAATAAAGAGAAAGAAAAATAAACCTGGCTGCTGGGGGTGGGGTGGGGTGAGAAAGGACTAGACGTAGGCAGGCTGATGTTAGGGGAACCAGAGAGGAGACTGCTACAGGTTCAGCAAGGAAGATGTTGGTGGTCTGTCTGGGGCATGCATGTGTGTGTGTGTGTCGGGGGGCAATGGACACAGGACATGTATTAGAGGAAGGACAGTCTGGTCTTGGGGACTACCTGGGTTAGGTGGGCAAGAACTAGGGGGAGAGACATGGGGAGAGTATAGAGATCGGCCGGGAGCGGTGTGTGGTGTTGCCCTTTAGCGGGCCCAAGGAGAAGAGCGGGTTTGTGGCAAGGACAAAGAGGGTGTGTAGGAATGTGTTGCATCTAAGACACCCTTGGGACATCCAGGAGAGGTGCCCTGGAGACTGGCAGATCCAGGGTCAAGAAGGCTGTGACTCTTGGGTCCCTGTCCTTCCTATGGACATACATAGGCTCATCCTCCACCTTGATTTCTGGGTCACCATCTCTGTTTGACCCTAAGTTCTCCATTTCCAGATAAGAATTGAGAGCCGGGCGTGGTGACACACGCTTGTAATCCCAGTACTTTGGGAGGCAGAGACCGTAGGATCCGGGTTCGCGGCCAGCCTCAGCTCTCGCTCTCTCTCCCTGTCTCTCTCTCTCTCTCTCTACCTAGTGAGGCCCTCCGCAACTTCGTGAGACCCGGTTTCAAAATAAAGTATAAAAAAATAGGGCCGGGGGTGTAGTGTGGAGGTAGAACGCCCCTGGGTTCAATCCCCGGTACCGCAAAAAAAAAAAAAAAAAAAAAAAAAAGAATTGAGGAGTCGTCTTGTGTTTCTGAAGCTAGAGTAGCACTGATATTTACCCCACATTGAGTTTGAGTTTTATCAGTCCTAAAGACAAGAATTTAAATTACAGAGAGGCAAAGTCACTTGCATAAGGGCCCATAACTGGCGCATGACAGAGCAGGAAGAGTATGTTACTTTGATTGCGTGCTTGTGTCTTACACATTTTAGAGATAGGTATGTTTTCTGTCCCTATCTGCCTATTAGGAGTACATAGCCAACCAACCTGTTCACCATTTTAGGGCATAGGAGATATGGAGAAGATAGCGGCAAAAGACAAAGGCTCTTCCTGACGTCTTGGAGACGGCCTGAGCTTGCGAGAGGATCCATTCTGCATGTCCCCAAGGAGAAGGGGAAAGTGAGCTTTGGTGGTGGTGGTGAGGGGGGAAAAGTCTAGCTCAGCAGGGGGGTCCCCCCAGGCAGAGAAAGGGAAGAGAGTCTGTAGGCCCTGGTGTCTGTCCCCTGGCAACCTCAGGAGGGGCTCACAGTGCCCAATTTGAAAATCTTTGAGGATTGGATCAATGACTGTGGCCTCAGGACCAGAGAGGACCCATGACTGCAGGATTTTTGCTGTAGGAGATCATAAGTCCTTTCCCAGAGCATGCCCTGGGAAAGAGAAACCCAATAGAGATCAAAATTGAAATTTACCATCATCCTGGAATATTGGGGCTCCCAGAAGGATTTATGCTTGATTTAAGGGCAATAAGGAAATGAGATATTCTGTGCTACCTGTGTTTAGCTCTTATACTTCACACTTTATATTATGGGGTGCCTACATTTTTAGTTGTGTAATTTATTTGTCTCCTCCTGAACCTGTAATCTCCCTGAAGGGCAGGAATTTCGTGGGTGTTCTCCATCTCTGTCCAGGGCCTAGCACCTACTCTCATTAAAAAGTATAGGTTGACTGGGGTCTTCCTGAGAGTGGTGGTCTCTGGAGAAACTGGATGGGGGCACGTTAGGGACAAGACGGGATTTCAGAAGACAAGTTGTAGGTGGAGGGTAGGTGGGGAGAAATGGGTTTTCTTGGAAAAAGATTCGATAAAACGAGGAACGGGCATGCTAGGGCGCCAGGGGTCCCTGGCAAGCCCCGCCCTGAGCCAGGGTACCGTCGCGAAGCGACGCAGCGCGGTTTGGCCACTGTGGGGCGCCGTAGCCCGCGTTGTTGCCAGGGGAACGGGCCCAGCGCCGGACCAGGGAGGCCCAGCCCTCCTCCTCCTGCCCGGGCCGCACCGCCACCCCGCTGGACCTGGAGCGGGAGGACTCGCCCTCCCTAATTCAGTCCGGGATGGGGCCCCGCTCCGGGACGCGCTGCCACCCGGTCCCGGGGATCGTATTTGGCGCGACGGTCTGAAGCCTGGCCGCCCTGGGGAGGGTGGACGGCCAGGCGCGGGGCCGAACCCGCTGGCTGACCTTGGCAGGGCGATCTGGCACGGCCGCTACCACGCGCAGGTGAGGAGCAGCCGCCAGGTTTCTCACCTCGGATCCTGGCCTGAGCCACGGTGTCCCGCGGCTGCGGCCGCCTGGCCCAGTCCTAGGCTCTCCTCGACCTGGAGCCCGCGGCCTGGGCTCCAGGGACGCGGCACAGCGCGGGGCTTCGTCTAGCATTCATCAGGTTCACAGATCTGCATTGAGCGCTCGCTGTGTGCCAGGCTCCGTGCCAGGCGCAGGGCCACGGAGGGTTCAGAACGGACCCGGCGGTCTCCAGAGCCCACAGAGAATTAAGGAGGGGGTGGGGAGCAGGCGCCAGACATATGACTAAAGTGATTTCAGGTCAGGTTAAATGCTCTGGTGATGAAATGGTGGGGGTGGCCAGGCAGGGTCTGCCTTAAAAGGTGACTTTTGAGCTAAGACTTGGAGGCTGGAAAGGAGCCAGCAATGTGAGCAAGGGAAGGGTGTTTCTTGAAGAGGAAGAAGCAAATACAAAGGCATCAGAGTACTGGTATGGAACAGAAAGGGCAAAGGCTCCCCTAAAGTCCGCGGTGGGAGTCCCAACTTTTTCCTAGCAGTTGGAGGAAACCATTGAAGAGTTTCAAGTTTTTAACAGCTTGGCTTACGTTGGATGCTATGGGGAAAGTCGACTGATGCCAACCTAGTTCCGCCAGTCTAGCTGAGCCTCCTGGAACTTAGTCTTTCTGAGCCTCTGTGCCCTCATCTGTACAAGGGGATATTGTTTTGTATGTTGTTCATGAGAGAAAGTGAGGGGCCGTTTACATCTGAGACAAGGACTAGAGAGATGTATGAGAACAGTTTGAAATGATAGGACCTACCTCAGAATGTTGAGAGGTTGAATTAAGTGAACTCTATCAAGGCATGTAAAACAGTGCCTGGCCTCCAGCGAGTGCCCTCTAAATGCTAGTGATGGCTATTATTATCCTGGAAACACTGTAGGAGAGCAGCGATGGAGGTCTGGATTAGGGTAATGGCAGCAGAGATGGTAAGAAGTGGCTTCACTTCCTTTACTGAAGGAGATCAGGATTCAGATGTGGATAAGGGGTGGTCCCTGCTTTTGTGGAACTGGTGGTTAGCTGTGGGAGACTGGGTCTGTAAACAGATAATCACCACAGAGATGCAATAAAAGCAACAGTGTCGCTTAATTAGCCAGGTTTTCCCCTTTTGTTTTGTTTTTGTTTTTCTTACTTTGTTCTGACACAACTTTGTAGTTAAAGATTATTTCTTGGTGGGTGTTCCCCAAGGCTGGCTCCTGCAATCACAGGAGTTGATTTCCTGCTAAAAATCAACAACCCTTGCCTCTCTTCATTGGCTTTGTTTCTGTGCCCTGTTGCCCCCTCCTTTTTGTCCCCTTTCCTTCACTTAACTTGGATCCCAAACAGTTTGTAGTGGTTGCTGCAGGAAGAGAATGGCAAGGAAATGTTTGCACACCATGTCAACTCAGAACGATTGAGGTTTCAGATTTTTCTTGCCATAGCAATGGACCTCAGCATATTGTTTACAAGAGAGAAAGTAAGGGCCCAGCTACATCTGAGACCAATGACCGGAGAGGTCTTTGAGAACAGTTTGGAGTTCCAGTTTATTTTCTGGAATCATGTGATATGTATCCTGTAGTTGAACTATAGCCACTTCTCAGAAGTTTTAAATTTTTTTGTGGTACTGGGGGATTGAACTCAGGGGCATTCTACTTCCAAGCTACACCCCTAGCCCTATTTTTTATTTTGAAACAGGGTTTCGCTAGGTTGCTGAATCTCGCTATTGCTGAGGTTGGTCTCGAACCTTCCATCCTCCTGTCTCATCTGCCCCAGTACTGGGATTACAGGCATGCACCACCCTGCCTGGCACACTTCTCAGAATTTTAAGGCCAGAGGCTTTTCTGGAGAATTGTGTGTGTGTGTGTATGTGTTACTGGGGATTTAACCCAGGGGTGTTCAGTCGACCTATTCCCCCAGCCCTATTTTTAAATTTTGAAACAGGGCCTCACTAAGTTGCTGAGGCTGTCTGTGAACCTCTGATCCTTCTGTTTCAGCCTCCCAAGTACTGGGATTACAAGCATGTGCCACTATGCCCAGCTACCTGTGGGGAATTTTAATAAATGAAGTACTTGCCCCTCAAAATCTTTTATAAATGACTTTTTGCAGTATAAAACAATGTGCACAATGAATCATATTCTCTCTAGCTTCCCTTTATGGGGTTAAAATTGGGCATCTGTTAGATCTCAGTGAAAATTATTGCAAAAGCAGATCCTGCCAGGTGTGGTGGCATATGCCTGTAATCCCAGTACTTGGGAGGCTGAGACAGGAGGATTGCAGGTTTAAAGCCAGCCTCAGCAACTTAATGAGGCTCTCAGCAACTTAGTGAGACCCCCTTTCCAAAAAAAAAGAAAGACCCTGAGAAAAAACTGAAAGCTCCTTTAGAAATACCTGCAGAAAAATCTTGCATGGAAACTGTAAAGTCTCTAGGAAAAAGATAACAGGCTTGGGAGTAAAACTTTCCTGTGGAGCATACCTTCCCTCTGGGTTCTGGAGGTCAAGGGGGTGCTGAGCTGACCCTTGGCTGAGGACTAGAACAGTGTCCTGCCTAGCCGCTCTGTTGTGCTATCTGGGGACTGATTCCAGCTTTGACAAGATCTCCAACAGTGCAAGAAAGTTCTCTGGCTCTTTCTCACATCTCTGTCATTGAGCAGCTCATAATTGCTTTCTTTCTTTTTTTTTTTTTTTTTTGCAGTACTGGGAATTGAACCCAGGGCCATTCTACCTCCGAGCTACACCCCCAGCCCTATTTTTTTTTTTTTTTTTTTTTTTTTTTTGCGGTACCAGGGATTGAACCCAGGGGCGTTCTACCTCTGAGATACACCCCCAGCTCTATTTTTTATACTTTTATTTTGAAACAGGGTCTCACGAAGTTGTGGAGGGCCTCACTAAGTAGCTGAGGCTGGCCGTGAACCTGGATCCTCCGGTCTTTGCCTCCCACGTACTGGGATTACAAGTGTGCGCCACCACACCTGGCCTATTTTTTATTCTTTATTTTGAAACAGGATCTCACTGAGTTGCGGAGGGCCTCACTAAGTTGCTGAGGCTGGCCACGAACCCATGATTCTCCTTTCTCAGCCTCCACTGGGATTACAAGCACGCTCCAACAAGCCCGGCTCAGAATTGCTTTCAAGAGTAAGAAAGTAGCTGGGTGTGGTGGCGCACGCTTGTAATCCCAGTACTTGGGAGGCTGAGACAGGAGGATCCAGGTTCGCGGCCATTCTCAGCTACTTAGTGAGGCCCTCCGCAATTTAGTGAGACCCTGTTTCAAAATAAAGAATAAAAAAATAGGGCTGGGGTGTAGCTTGGAGGTAGAATGCCCCTGGATTCAATTCCCAGTACCACACACAAAAAAAGTAAGAAAGTACTTAACTAGAACCAAGCACTTCTTGACATCTCTCAATTATTTATTATTTGTTGTGTGTGTACGCACACATGCATGTATGCACATTGCTGGGGATTGAACCCAGGGCTTTGCACATATTAAGCATGTACTCTACTACTGAGCTACAATCCCCAGCTCACTTTTATTTTTATTTTATCATCATCATTATTATTATTATTCTTATTGGTGGTACTGGGAGTTGAACCCAGGGGCATTCTGCCTCCGAGCTACACCCCCAGCCCTATTTTATTTTCATTTTGAAACAGGGTTTCACTAAGTTCATAAGAGTCTCACTAGTTGCTGAGGTGTCTTTGAACCTGTGATCCTCCTGTTTCAGCCTCCCAAGTACTGGGATTACTGGCGTGCACCACCACACCCAGCTCACTTTTTTTTTTTAAGTAGTAAATGCTCATGATAAAAAATTTTGAACTGTATCAAGGGATATACACTGAAAGCAAATTTGTCTCAGCCCAGCCCTTGGACTATACTATATCTTCCCTGGAGAAGCCCCTGTGTTTGCTTTCTTGCATTTCCTTCCTGAGAAAATCTATGCACATAGGAACAGATTCAGATGTCTGTCCATCCCCTTGGTTTTTATTCACTTGGTAGCATGTTCTACAACTGCACATCTTGCTTGCTCACTGAGCTGTGTATCAAAGATCATTCCATCCCTTCTTTTTTTTTTGGGGGGGTCTCACAAAGTTGCGGAGGGCCTCACTAAGTAGAGAGAGAGAGAGGGAGAGAGAGAGCTGAGGCTGGCCTCGAACCCGGATCCTCCGGTCTCCGCCTCCCAAAGTACTGGGATTACAAGCGTGCGTCACCACGCCTGGCTCCATCCCTTCTTTTTGATGCTGCATAGCATTACTTTGTATGGATGTGCTATGGTGTTTTATATTTGTTTTTGTCCTATAGTATTACAACATTGCAATGAATCTTTGTGTCTTTCACAAGTTGTATGTATAAGAAATACCTAGAGCTGGGCATGGTGGCACACGCTTGTAATCCCAGTACTTGGGAGGCTGAGACAGGAGGATCCGGGTTCGAGGCCAGCCTCAGCTACTTAGTGAGGCCCTCCGCAACTTCGTGAGACCCGGTTTCAAAATAAAGTATAAAGCCGGGCGTGGTGGCGCACACTTGTAATCCCAGTACTTTGGGAGGTGGAGACCAGAGGATCCGGGTTCGCGGCCAGCTTCAGCTCTCTCTCTCTCTCTCTCTCTCTCT
>PVJS01012551.1:0-43597 GCA_004027185.1 Glis glis
GATTCCGTCAGTGATGACAAGGCGTTTGCTCTGTTTTACACCATGATCGCCCCCTTGTTCAACCCCCTCATCTACACACTGAGAAACACAGACATGAAGAATGCCATGAGGAAAGTGTGCTGCCAAGACAAACTGTTGGAAGGGAATTGAAGCCTCTGGTGTTGGAGCCCTTTGCCTGATCTTGTGCTATCATAGAGCCAATGTCACCAAATGCAGCAGGTGTGGAGAGGGGGCGTGCTGTCTTACACAGCAGCGAGCCTGGAAGAGAGAAGACCCCTGGCCACTCTCTGCTGCTTTACTTCTCTGATCAAAGGAAGTGAACCAGATGATTTCAAAGTTCCTCCCTGCTTTGATATTCTGGGACTTATTCTGTCATTTATTTTTAATATACTTTTATTGGTGCCTTGCAACCATACATCATATTGAGGTTTCATGCAACAGAAACCTAAGGGCACTCAGAACCCTGCACATTTCCCTCCATATCCTTTCCCCTCTTTCCCCCTCCCTGTTCACAACATTGAAATTGGTATTGATAGCTTCACAAATGTAGTTAGGATCATCTGAACTGTTTCCTTCATCAAGTCTTCCCTTTCTCCTTCCCACCTCTCTCCCTAAGTCTCCTTCTATTAATCTACTGATATTTCTCCTCATTTACTTGAATTCTCTTGTTTCCCAGTTATGCTCTGGCTTCCAAATATGAGATAAAATATATGACTGAGACCGTATGATCTGTCCTTTATGATCCCACACATGATGGGCATTATAATACTGTTATCAGGGCAAAGTATAAAACTGTAGTTATGTCCTGCTTTAGGAAACAGCTATCTTGACTGAGATACCCATTATACCTAGAAAGAGGTCCCAACCACTTCCATGTGAAGGTTCTCATTGAGATAAAGGAAAAATAAAGTGATGCTAAAAGGTGTGCATGTTGTATATTTTAACTCTTTTTATTAACAAAATATTTTTTGAAAAAATTCAATTCAGTGTAATTAAAACACTCACATTTTACCATTGGAAGTTACTGTAATTAATGCTGACTATCCTGTTGGCAGTATCACTGTAACTTGAATTTTGAAATTACTGATGAGCATCTATTTTTTCAAACTTTCAAATATGTCACTATAACTATATGTATAACCACATGCTGGGAGCCTTTATAAGTGTACAAAATGATGCTATTTGTAAATGTAAGACATGGAAAATCCCCCACTCTGTGTAATTCTCTGAAATCAGGATAGGATGTAGATGAAGAAATGGATATTTCTAGGGTACAATTTGTTGGTCTTCACTGTACATTGGGTATGTACAGAGCACTGAAGTTTTTGTTCCAGCTTTTAAACTACTGCATTCTCTGTCTTTTTTACACGGGGATGTCCTTATCCTAGAGAGTAATAAAGACAATTGGATTAAGAAACAAAATGGCCAAATGTGTATACACACATACACGCATATACAAGATAAATGAGCATCATGTGGACATCCTAATTAATTTGATTGTGGTAATCACTTCCCAATGTATATGTGTAACAAATCATCCCTTTGCACACATTGAATATATTTAATTTTATCAAGCAGTTTTACCACAATAAAACAGGAAATGAAAAAAGAAGAAGGCGCATCCAACTGAAACTGGAGCATACGCTAATTCCATCTTTAACACACTGAGGTGTTTCTCTCATTTTACAAGATCCCCCCTCTTTGTGAGTTGGAAGGGACCTCTGAGATCATCTACTGTCATCTACTGCCACAGCGTACAGCTCAAGAACTGGGGCAAGGACAATGGGCGAAAGTTCAAACTTTCAAATAGGAGAGGCACAGACCTGCTATTTTCTGATGCTCTATCTCTGCACCAAAGACCCCCCACCACACACACACTAAAAACTGAATTATATACATTTATACATCATTGCCCCATTCCAACAGGAACCCAAGTTTAACAGTAAGGAGAACATTTGTAGAAATTTGTTAAAGGTTTGCAAAGATTTTAGTAATAATTTTCCCTTCCAAAGAGATCCAGACATGTTCTGCTTGAAAAAATTAAAGAAATTAGAACCATACGGGGAGGGAAACAGTGATTCTGTATGTAGAAATGAGTTAAGAAGACAATAGTGGGTAGAGTAGGTTACAGTTTCAATGTTGATCTGGAAGAGATTTTTTCCTGGTGGTATTATCAACTCAGGAAATTAAAGGTGAGCAGAGAAGTTCGTAGCTGCATGGGCAGGCATGTTTCACTGCTGTTTATTTTTAATAACCCCGTTGTTGATGTGTATGTAGGGCGCATTTTCCACTCCAAAATTGAAATTAGTTTTTTGAAAAGATTTTCGTCTTTTAGTCCCCAAGGAAGGCAGATCTTCCAATAGTCTATTTCAATATGACTCAAATTTATCATGCATTTACCTTCAGCTAGCAAGTAATCAACAAAGGAGGGATGAAAGGGAATCTACCCATGGTTAATGTTATGTTCATTTCTTATGTATGATTCACAGAAGAAATAGTTGAAGGGAAGCTGTCTGATGAGCTTTTAGTTATTTTGAGTTTGTTCATTATATAAATAACCCACGTCATATGCTCTTCTTCATGTCCAGCTCAGTAGCTTGACCTTTTACACTGTTCCTTTCAAAGTACTCTCCACTGGAGATTGTAGGTTTTATTAATTCAAGAACATGCCTCACAATCACCAATATACATTTGGACCATGCTCTTCTTGAGTCAGCAAGAACAATATTGCTTTGTACAAAGTCATTCTAAAACTCATAGCTTATAAAACAAGTACTTGATTTGCATCTTAGAGTAAACTTAAACTCACCTTATGCATGTTGAGTTTGGCTGGACTTAATACATTTGAGACTTTAGGGTGAACTCAGAATTCCATTTAGTAGTCAGTTTTCTTTTCCATGAAACAGATGTGTTACTAACTCTTTGATGATTAGATTTTATTAATAACTTATAAAGGATCCAGTTCTGACCGGTTTGCTCTGCTTCGATCTGGTTCTGACGGTCGATCGGGTTCTATACAGTGTTGATCCGGTTCTGGCTGTTTCTATCTTGTCCTGACCACTTTGATCTGGTTCTGACAGGTTTGATCCACTTTGAGTTAGTTTGATCCAGTTTGATCTGACAGGTTTGATCCAGTTCTGACCGGCTAGGTCTGATGTGATCCAGTTTGGATCAGTTTGATCCAGTCCTGACCAGTTTGATCCAGTTTGGTCCCATTCAATCGAGTTTTAATCCAGGAATGGGTAAATAATTTCATTCCATGCCCTGTCCTAAAGCAAAACAGGCATTTAAAGGGTTAAAACCGGCAGCTTCTGTATAGAGCATGAGATATAAAACAATTTTTAGGAACTCATAAGCAGTCTGTTTTAACATGGCGGCATATCCGTCAGACAAAAACTCATAAATAGCGTGTCCAGGCATGCCAGCATATAGCTTCAGAAACTTGTCTGGACATGTCAGGATGGGGCCCAGACCAGCACTTCTGTGCTGTGGCTGATAACAACATAAAATGCTGTCTCTCTCTTCAGCATGGACTCAGACAAGCACTTCTGATCTACAATTGATAACGGACCCTTGAATCATAAAATGTTTTCTCACCTCTGATGGGCTTATGTCATCAATAAATTTGATCTGATGATAAGAGTCTGGCAGGTTCGATAAGCCTGGATGGGCTGGCCAAAGACAATGGAAAACCCCCAGAAAGCCCTATAGAAGACCCTGGCTTTCTATGAGCAGTGCGCTGAGCTTTGCTTACACCATGACAGTCTGCCCGTGTGTGTGACTCCAATCCAGTGACTTGCCCCGGTCCTGCTCTTCCGACTGGCTGTAGAGACTTCTGACAGAGGCTTCTGACAGCTCGGCTTCCGGGCCAACTCCTGAAGCTCCTCTTCCATTCCTGGACTTGGTTCATTATTCCCTTCTCTCTGCTTATTTGAATTGTATTCTTTGCTGATTATTTGAAGTGCTCTAAGTCTTAGAATTTATGTGCTGTTTAGTACATTTATTCGATCTAAATTGTTAGGTTTGCTAGTTTGAAGTGTATTGTTTGATGCTCATTCATTGTTAATTGACTTTTGGCAAAGCAGCCACCCAGCATCCGAACTTAGAACTTAGCTTAACTTTACTTAGACAATTTCCTGTTAAGTTCCTGTGTGCTATAACCTTTGAGTGTTGACTAAACCTGTGGCATTGTGGAAAGACACAAATTGTGTGTGACATGACTCATTGGTTTTAGGACCTTGCAGCCCTGAGGCTACACCAAAACTGCTGGGTCGGCATGGCAACAAGAAAAGATGGAGGCAGACCCTGAGAAAAAGAAAGTTACAGACTGTCAAACTTAGAGGGGACAAAACAGAGATAAAAAGTGGGCCAAGGCTATTGGCATGACCACCGGGCTAAAAAAAAGACAAAATACTAGGCACCTGCATTTTGTGGGAAAATGAGTCCTCAGCATAACAACCCAGATAAGAGACCCTATTTAAGATCACAAATTTTCAGAAAGAGCAGAGTTTCAGTTCCAAGTTCTCCGACTCTCCCTCTTCTCCAGCATGGCGCTCTCTATTTCTCCTCTCCCTCTTTCTCTTTCTCACTGACTGCTTTTAATAAAAATTTGTTTAAGCATTGCAAACAAAGGAAGTCTCCAGGCTTTTTTTCTAACTTAGCCTAGGAGAAGAATCCACAGCTGGGTAGGCGAAGGACCACCCAAAGCCCTTACATCTTCAACCAGTTCTGGTCGGTTCCCTCTGAACTGGGGCCGGTTCCATTTGGTTGCTGTGACTGGTCTGGAATCAAATGAGTGGTAATTGTTAAGAATCCCACTGGAGGCGCGACACATGACAGACTCAATTCAATACTTAGGTTCCGGCTGGAGCCATTTATTGCATTGCAACCAACTCTCACTATGGGCTTTCGGGGGTTCCTCACCCTTCCTTCCAGCAGTCCTACCAGTGAGTCCACTTCCAGCCGCAGGGTGTCCCCAGGTTTCTTCATGGAGTGGGGGCTGAGTGTCCAGGCTCAGGTCTATCTGTCTCTGTCATCCTGGGACCAGGAATGAGGAATTGCCCGACAGCAGAGCTGGCCGAGTCAGCATGCAGCCTCGTGTGGTTAGGACAGACAGAGGGCCCGGTTGCGATTGGGGTCCTCAGGCTCATACACAAAAGCGGTGCAGAGTCCTGTTCACATGACAGCCAGGCGGACCGACAAGGGGTCCCCTTCAGTTGGAGAGTGTCTCCTTGTGTGTGCTTCAGCTGGTTGGTTTTTTTGTTTTGTTTTTTTGTTTTTTTTGCGGTACTGGGGAGCGCACACTTGTAATCCCAGTACTTGGGAGGCTGAGACTGGAGGATCGCAGGTTCGCGGCCAGCCTCAGCTACTTAGTGAGGCCCTCCGCAACTTAGTGAGACCCTGTTTCAAAATAAAGAATAGAAAATAGGACTGGGGGTGTAGCTCGGAGGTAGAATGCCCCTGGGTTCAATCCCCGGTACCGCAAAAAGAAAAGAAAAAAGAAAAGAAAAGAAAAGAAAAGAGAAGAGAAGGGAAAGGGAAAGGGAAAGGGAAAGGGAAAGGGAAAGGGAAAGGGAAAGGGAAAGAGAAAGGGAAAGGGAGAGAAGAAAAGAGAAAAGGAAGGAAGGACATCCAAAATTAACAGAATACTTCAAAACTGATTAGAAAAAACTAATATTCTAAATCTTCATCATTAAACTTTAAGTTTACAAGAGAGGCATAACACAAGCAGGAGTTTATTATTTACATACAGAAACTTTTCTTCAACTATCCTTCTCCACAGGTACATTTCTTTAGAATGTCTGAACAAAAACTATAAATGATTATATTATTGGATAAAATAAAACAAATTATATCGATAAAAAGGTATTTTAAATATCATTCTCTCCCATTATTACAATTTTATATACAAGGCACATATTTAATCAGAGTTAGTATATACATAAACATATTTTTGTAAGAACCTTATTGTGACATCTGCCAAATACTTTGACCAGAATACAATTTTTCACATATCACAGCAAATCTAACATAAATTAGAACAAAAATTATTTTATAAACATTGAAAAAGTTTGAGCTCACGTAACTATTAATATCCATCAGAATTACAGCAGGTCAGCAAAGCTATGAGGATAAGATACAACAGATGGGGTTTAAGAATACAAACATACATCTTTGGCCTTCAGTGTCTGCTGTACAAATCTATCGATTCTTCTTATAAAGAGAATTACAAAGCTTCAGAGTAACAGTTAACATTCACAATGCTTTTTATCTTTTATAGGGAATTTGACACAGTCTTTTCACCCACAAGAATTTCACATACAAGAACTACACATATAAGAACTAGACATATAAGAGCTTGAACTAAATTATGCATTCCCTCTCGGGTACTGAAAATGACGTTACATGTTAGAGCTCCCTGAAATGTGATAAGTGTTTTAACATGTGTAAATGAGAAAAGTGAAATATGGCAGAACATGAAATCTATGTTTAGATTTATATTCCATTAGAAATTTCACAGAAATGGATTCACAAAAGTTTATACTGCTCTAGGGGTAGAAGTATAACCACTGTTTGGAAGATACATACACAGAGAAGTATTTTCATTTTTTCTACCATTAAACAAATTTCTTTTCAACTTGAATATGAGCAGAGATGCTATCATTTTCTTCAGTGACGTTTCCAACCAAAGTCCCATGTGCCATCTTGCCACTGCAAGGCTAAATATTACAAGGCTGGAGATCAGTGCTGTGATCATGTATGGATGGGATGCAGGGATCCTGCTGCTGCTGCTGAAGCTGACACTAGAACCGGCAAGAGTCTCAGTGTGTCTTCATGATTCTTATCTACTTTCTTCCCAGGGATAACCTCAAGGCTCTCTTAGCTCCTCCAATGGGGACTGACTTGCAAGAAATTTCACGAACAAGCATGAGATTATAAAGTCACTGGTGGAAACATGAATACTCTTTCATATTTTTCTTGAATACCTTTTCTACTTCCTGGTCTCAGAATCATGAATCTGTCAGCCAGGGACATTAGATCTTTAATAACATGAATGTCCCCAGAGAGTTAATTCTTTAGTGCAAAGGTATAAATGAAGGAATACTGTGGAGAAAAGTCACCAAATGAATAGCATTTATTTACTACACAGGTTTGCAGTGCAGTTAAATTTTAGCTCCCTATTTATTGGATAGCAGAACCCTTGGGGGTAAATATTCAAAAGGCCTGTTTGGATTCTATGGACTCACAGAACACTTATGTTCTAAGAACATCAAAAATCATCAAGTCCCAGCTTTCCAAATTCATATTCCCAGATGTGCCACTGTCTGTACAAATTAACAGAGGAGCTTTTTGTATACTCCCTAACCTTGGCCTAATTGATACAAATCTCTTATATCTTTTTATCTGTGAAAAAAAAAGCTCTTGAAGTTATTCTAATGATCTCACAAGTTTATAAAGCATTGATCAAGTCCTTGCTTAAAAATTTAGAAAATCAAGGCACAGAGAAAACCATTACATATCTCAATTGAGACAATCAATATAAACATGTGCTGCTCCAGGGCCAGACCTATGATATGATTATAGTTTCTAATCAAGATATTTTGTTTTTCTATCATTTTTACCTTTAATTATGTGGATACACCAATATTACATGTCATTTTTGTGCACTATAGTCCTTTCCATAAGTCATTTCCACCCCGACCATAAACATAAACCCAGGTATAGGTAGTAGCATGGTAGGTAGTAAATTGGATTTCAGGAAAAGACAATGAAACAATGGCAGAGACAATCTGTGTTCTAAGCAATCATCAAAGAACAATAAATTTCAGGTCATGGCTCACAGTGAAGAAGAAACGTATCACCAGGAAACATATCAGATAACACAGGAATGAAATATTTTTCCAGAATGAGACGAATACTAACAGGATGTCACAGATGAAAGGGGGATCTCATAGGTCAGTCAGTCCAATCTTACTGTGTGGGTAAAGAAAATGAGCACCAGAGGATGGAAAAGCTTTATCCCAAGACCAAAGGATGAAAACTAATCTGTCTTTTAATTTTGGGTGTTATCTCTTTGAGTTTCTGCACACACCTCTGCTCCCATTTCAAGCTTACTAAGCTTAGTCTTCTCTGGGTTTTGGAAAACTTATGTAAGAATGCATTAGCTTAGACATGTTGCTTTCCACATATTCTATTGTCCATGCAATATATAAACAGTAAGTGCTTAATATGCACCAACATAGTTGAAAAGCCAACAAACAGACTTAAATAACATATTCTCATTTTTTTTTCAAAAGAAAAGAGCAAAAACATAAAAAGCAGGAGAAAATAATGATGCAGAGTATGATCATGCTTGAAATTCTGAGTAAGAGGATTTCTCTGTCACACAATTTCAAGAAATTATGTGATCATCAAATATTAGAATAAGTATAATAATAATGATCATACCTTACTTCTGTAGAATATGTTATTCTCTCTTTTGTTCTCCCCTCAAACCCCATGAGGTTGTTGTGATTGCTTTCAGTGTACGGAGGAGTTAACCAAGGCAGAGCAAATTTCAGATCAGCCGTTTAAATGATTATTTGTGGCTATTTTTCATTGGCCACCTGGTAAATCTTCCTGTCCAGAGTTTTTTCATGGCATTCTTTACTTCTGCATTTCTCAGAGTATAGATCAGAGGATTCAACATGGGAGTGATAATGGTGTAAAATACAGCCACCATTTTATCCTCGGAGAAGGTCGTATCAGGCCGCATGTACATAAAAGTACAGGGACCAAAAAAGATGATGACCACAGCAATGTGGGAGCCACAGGTGGAGAGAGCTTTGCGCCTGCCTTCTGCTGACTGCTTTCTCAGAGACACCAGAATGACAGTATAGGAGATCAGCAAGATAACAAAACTCCCCAGAGCGATGGTTCCACTGTTGGCAGTCACGACAGCACCAACAACGTAGGTGTCTGTGCAAGCCAGTTTCAGCACGGGGTGGACATCACAGAAGTAGTGATCTATCTCATTGGGTCCACAAAAGGGTAGTTGGACAACCAGAGCCACTTGGATAATGGAGTGTAGGAACCCACCTACCCATGCTCCCAGCAACATCTTATTGCATCTCTCCCGGTCCATGATGGTCATATAGTGCAGAGGTTTGCAGATAGCCACATACCGATCATAGGCCATTACAGTAAGGATGAAGATCTCAGTGCATCCAAAGAAATGTACCCCAAAGAGTTGCAACATGCACCCCACATACGAGATAGTTTTTTTCTTTGCTAACAGGTCAACGATCATCTTGGGGGCTGTGACCGAAGAGTAACAAATATCCACAAAAGACAGAAAGTTGAGAAAGAAATACATGGGAGACTTAAACAAGTTGCCCCCGCACACTGTCAGCATGATGAGGAGGTTTCCCAGAAGAATGACTGCGTAGAAGAGAGAAAACACCACAAAACAAACTTCGGCAACCTCTGGGTTCTGAGTAAGGCCCCAGAAAATGAATTCAGTTACATTGTTTGTGTTTTCCATGGGCTGAGTCCTTGAAGCCATGTTCCTAGGAGGTAATTAAGTTACCTGAAGGACACAAGAAAAGGACTGTCAGCATTCATTTCTAACTCAGAACAAATGAATACTTCCAGCAGTTGATAATGGAGAATTGGGTACTTACTGGTGAGGTATACATACTTAGAGACATTGGATTGCATCTCTTCTGATCATCTCACCTGGATATTGTATACTATTTTTCCATTTCAGATGAAGAAACAATGTCCAGAGAGATAATGCAAATCCCCCGAGTCTCACTTGTTACCAAGTGTCTCTCCACCCTCACTTGTATTGAGGTTTATTCATCTGGTTTTTTAAATTTACTTAGTTTTTGCTGTTGTTGTTTGGGGTTTTTGTTTTCTTTCACTTTTTTTTTTCAAATTGGTACATGATTCATTGTGGTATATTTGTATATACACAAAAATATAATTGATCAATTTAGTTCTTATTTTGTATAAGGCACTCTATAAGCAACCATGTCTGAACATATGATGTTTATATATGCAAAATATGTTTGCTTTATTTTTGATGCACAAATGAAAACATACGCCCACATTTTCCTTGCAGACTCTTTCCATGCCTGCTCAAAACATCCACTCAAAGGTCCTCAAGTAGTTGAGATTGAGACTTCTGCAGGTTCGCCTTCTTATGAAACATGGGTCTTGTCTAAATAAATGTGTGGCCCCTCATGATCTCAAGATGCAGATGTGGTGTGAGGACATAACAAGAGGAACGAAATTATGCAAATCTGACTCTGAAATGATGCTGCCATAACCTGGATAAAGCATTTAACTTCGTGGATCTTCTTCCCTTATCTCATTTGTGAAATGACAGCATTTCACTCACTGTTGCTTGCAATATTAACACTTATTTCTATCATGAAATTAAACCACTTTTGTAAGCATGGGATAGCCACGAAATCTTAATATGTAAGCAGAGATAAGATAAAGCAATGAAAAAGGGGGGAAAAGCTTACACAGATGAAGCAATCCTGTTTAATTGAAAGAAAGAGAAGTGAAGTCGCAGGTGATTTCTCCATCAACAAATTCAGAGAATTTTAAGATTCCCCAGGAGTTACTTTGACCTGGCATTTAAACATTTATCTGTTAACTGATTCAAAGTAAAAGAAAAAATAAAGGAAGCCCTCTGCCCTTCGATGACAATATTTCTTCGTGTATCCTTCTAATACTTCCAGTTCCATGCTAGCTATATTAGATCTCCCAATTAGGATGAGTTCAACATTTTAGGAAGGCACTATCATTGAATGACAATTTGAATGAGTTTAGGAAGAGAACAATACTTAATTTAAATAGATGAGTCTTCAGTGGTGGAATTTCAGGCGCTCTAGTGGGGTCACTAGCATGTTTTAATGGATAACTGTATGTGAATAGTTGTGATTAAAGGGGCTCTCCAGGTTCTTCTGTACACCAAGTCCTGGAAATAAATGATTCCTCTAATTACAGGTTGTCCTCCAGAGAACACATCCACTCACGATCCACTGAATTTAGTGCTTACTGCCACTGAGCTCTGTGCCTTCATCTGACCCTTTGCAGAAACACTGTGCTTGGCTTTTGGGAAGCTACAGGGCTGTGTTTCATCAGGTCTGTGCATCTCATGGGGTGGTCATTACAGGTCAGCCTTCTTTTGTGCATTACAAAATAATCATAGTAACAATGGTAACAATAGTAACTGCAATGATGTAATTCAGATTTAGAATCCAGCACATTCTCCTGCTTTTGTGTGTTCATACTTTGTTTTTTTTTTTTTCTACTAACTAAAGAAAAAGACTGTTGTCCAGGGAGAGAGCCCTTCCACTTAATGGAACTCACATCACAGCAGTTTTGGTCAATTTGTTTACGTTGCTTGATCTCCACTATAACAAAAACCAGGTATTAACACACAACCCTGGGAAGTGTTCTTCTAGCGTCTAAAACACACATTTCTAGAGGAAACCTTGTCTCCTTTAAACCCAGGTCCATCCAAATGATTCTTTCCTTGCCTGGCTGAGCATTTAAAACACAATGATGCCTTTGGAAAGACTGCCAATTTCTTTTATTTGCATTCATGCCACTTTATCTCATAGTCATATACAGATACACTTTATTATCTTACCATCATCTTAATAATTTCATACTCCTTTACTTCAGTGTATTGCAATCATATGACAAGTGTACAAGACTTAGCAGTGTCAGTGAGTTCTCTTTTTCCATAAACACTCTGTATTCATTTTAGAAGGGGAAAAAAAAAACTCACCAGTACTTTCCAAAGCTTGATTCTCTTTATTTTTCTGTCTCCTCTTTAGGTAATATCGGTGCAGTAGTTCAAAGTAAACTAAGAGATGGCGGAGAAATCACTTTGTGAATAATTACTTCCAGAGAATCCTTGACCCCTTAAACTCAAAGGCTGGTAGAGATAAGTCTTTGTTGCTTCCGTTCTCTCACCTACTAAAATCTGTCATTTTATAGTGCCTTTGGCAATAATTGCTCTTTTCCTCTACTTCTTTCAGGGTGTACTTAAAGAATATAAAGCAAAATGATAATGACCTTGGGGAATGCTTTTCCCTAAAGTCTTCCCTCATAGTTGAAACCAAATTGCAGACCTAAAAATGAGCTTTAATTTCCAGTGTTTGTTCAGATAAAAACTAAATAAAGAAATCTAAAACACAATCCATTCTCCTGATTTCATAACACTAGCCCATATCAAGTTAGAAAGAAGTAATTCTTTTATGCTTGAATACTTTGTTCCTTGAATTAACATGCCTCAATATATTCATTATATAGTATATATTTAATATAACATATCAAGCCATCTACTTTATGTTATTGATTGAATTTAATTATTTTACTCTTCTGTAAGTGCTGTTCAAAGGGAAAAGGGTGGGTTTAATTATGCTACTGGGGTCTCTGTTTTTCTTCTCAATTGAGTCTATGCTGTTTCTGCAGAAAGAGGATTAGGTAGCTCCTTTCTGCCTATATTTGAGATGAGTAGTGTTGTTGGCTTTAACTCATTTACTTCTGACTGTGAACCGTTATGGCTGATTATTTTTGAGCACTAATAGGGTTGCATTTTCTTTTCCTCTTCTTATTTCCTTTTCCTTCAATCTTGCCCATCTTACTTTCTTTTTCCTACTTTTTTTTATCTCACATTCTTCTTCCTTTTCCATCAGTGTGCAAAAAATTTAAAAGAGATCTGGTTCAGACTTCCACTATCTAGAAATCACAGAGGAAATGACTAAACATGGAGAACATGAAGTGAAGGAGTAGCGTGCTCCAGTTTACGGAAGCTCTCGAAGTGATTAGATCGCTACATGAGCTTCCTATTGCTACTGCAATGAAGTGCTGCAAGCTTACTGGCTTAAATCATTACCAAGTCCTCCAGTACTGGAGGTCAGAAATTCAAATGTGGTCACATTGGGTAAAGTAAAGGCACTGAAACAGCTATATCCTCTGAAAACTCTAGAGAAAAACTAGTTTCCTTAATTCTTCCAACTTCCGGCAGCTGCCTACTTCCTTGCATCTCCTTTCCTTTATCTTCCAACTTCCCTTTATCTTCCCAGTTGCCAGTATATCTTCTTCAAATCTTTCTCTGACTCTGATCTCATTTTTTTTTTTTTTTGGCGTGAGGTACTAAGGATAGAAACCAGGGGCCTTCTACCTCCAAGCTACACCCTTCTTAGCCCTATTTTACTTTTGGTTTTGAAACAAGGTCTCCCTAAGTTGCTGAGGCTGACCTCAAACCTGTCATCCTCCTGTCTGAGCCTCACAAGTACTGGGATTACAGGCATGTTCCCTGCCAGCCCCAAGCAGCTGAAATGATTGAATGCTTTAACGGTCCCCTAAAAGAGAAGCTGAAGGCCTTGGCGCCCCATTGGAACAGGTAGTGGGCACAAGTGTTCTTGGCAGTGTGGCTTTTAGATGAGCAACTTTGTCACACTGGGCCCCCTTAGATAAGATAGTAGCAGGAATGTCCCACACTTTGAAGGTAACAGGAAGCTCTAAGGAACCCCAATTGTAAACAGAGGTGAGAGAGGGAGCCCTCTTACTCCCTGCACCTAAACCCTTGGCTCCGGGGTGGCAAGATGTCTGGGAGTGGCCCTGGCATGTGCAGGTTTCTCAGAAGCCATGGATTGCACTCCTGGAGCCATGAGGCCTGAAACAGAAGGCCCAGTTACAACTGGACCTTTGGATAGCTGCCTGGTCCTGCCTGGTATAGTTCACACTTTCCCCATGGGCAGAAGGCATAATTTTGAAACATACGCAGGTCATAAGACTATTGCCTATTCCATTGTATACTGTGGAGGATTTTCTCAACCCTTTACCTCCTACCCAGGGTGCTTTGGTGTGGTACTATTTCCTTGGAATGGTCACTATTCTGGCCACTGTTCCCTCACAAGACTAGCATGCCTCCTGTATCCTCCCAGAAGGGAAGGACTTACCTCTGATGGTCTCTCTTTCTGCCCTGTCCTACTGTCCAGGTTAATGGAAGGAAATAGCTGGCTTTCCTGGGCACACACCTTTGCAAGACTATACAACACCTCCCATAGCTGGGTCTGCACCGGGCTACAGGGAAAGCAGTCAAATGTCTCCTGTGGCGAATCAACCCACTACTGCAGACAATTGGACTACCTTATGAACCCGGAACCACAGCAACCAAGAAGGGGATGAACAATGCCCTGTAATAGATGACTTGTGCTGAGACCATAATACTGCCCCCTTGTTGCGATATGCTATAGAAAACAGGTGGGGCCGGTTAACGGGGGAACATGTAAAGCTTGTAAGCATAGCGCCTTTTTGTACAGAATAGGTAAATCGGTCTGTGACCAATCTAAATGCTGGATGGTTGCCCCAAGAACTATGTCAGAGCATCACTCATTTACTAGATACTAAATAGTGGAATGGGTGGAAACTAATAGGGCCCAAGCCCCCTGATTTTCTCCCAAATGGCTATCTCTGTGTTTGTGGACATTATGACTGTCTGTACCTCCCTGCCCATCGGACAGGAAGGTGTACCTGGGGAAGGTCATACATACAGGGACAAATACTCCTGACTCTTCCCCATAAGCCTAATAATTGGGACCCCATATAACACCGCTGGCACCATGTGCACAGGGCTGTATGGTGGTATATCCTTTAGCTTTGTTTGTTCCAGGACGGGCTACTATAGATACAGAGTTACAGGTAGAAGCCTTAGCCCAACATGTTGCCGAAGCTTTAAATATATCCCATCAGGCTCTTTCCCTTTTAATAGGTGAAACCACCCAAATGCGGAAGGTGGTTTTGCAGAATAGGATGGTATTGTATATGCTCACTGCTGCTCAAGGTGGAACATGTGCTCTTCTCCATGTAGAGTGCTGTGTAGACATTCCAGACCACCAGCAGTAGACACAGCAAGCCTTGGAGGAGATGGATGCGGAGGCACAGGCTGGTCAGGCCTTAGAGGAGGACTTGCTTACAACTTGGTGGAACTCACTGGGCTCCTCCTGGAAACATGTGTTGATTACACTCGCCTGTGTGGCTGGAGGGCTAATAGTCACTTGTGCCCTCTATTACTGGTGTGGTCTTTGGGCCCAACGTAATGCTCTCTGGGTCAAGTTGCTCACTGCCACCCTGTAGGGGATGGAGTGTGGGGCCCCAGAGGAAGTACAGGCCTGCCATGAGGACATGACCCATGCACCCTGAACAGTCACAAATGTTTCCTCATTCCATGCAGCCACAGATGAGAGCTTATCTGCAGCAGTCCCAGACCTGTATATAGTTGTATGACTAGGCAAGATGCAAAATACATGTCCATGTCATGTTGGTGTGGACATGCGCCATCTTGTTCTGAACCCTATATAAAGGACAGGCCTATAAAATAAAGCTGCTGTTGTTCTCCTCAAGATAGTGACTCCGTGTGCTTTCTTCTCGCTTGGGATCTCACTGCTGAAACCTCCCCTGCAACCACAGCTGGTCCCCGACCAGGACTCTGACTCTAACCTAATTTCCTCCTATATTAAGTAATTTTTATAGTGTGGTTATATGCTTTGGGACAAAAATTAAATAGTTCCATCTTCAATTTTGGTCTTTCATATGAGTAAATTTGTTCCAATTATTCCAAAAGTAGAAGACCCCAGAAATACTTTATTTTATGAGCCATATGTCTGTGAATATGCATGTTGGTGTGTTTGAGTGTGGGTCGGAATCTACTGCTAGCATAACTAACTACACAGTCTTCTTCATCTAGACTCCTACCCTTTACTGGGAGAACACGAAGTAAATGTTTTCTTTCATTCTGAAACTAAATGTAAAATTTACTCAGCTTTACATAATATAGAAGTCAACTTCACCTGCTATAGAGAAGATCCTATTTGATAAAACTTCCCAGTGGTGATTACCTCTGTGTTAATCTCACTAACATAACCCAATGAAGCATTCCTGAGAGGTTTTTTTAGCTCCATTTGGGTAAAATACTGTTTTCAGAGCTGTCTTTCTTTCTTTCTTTCTTTCTTTTGCCTATGATTGATAGACAGTTTGCATTAATCAGTATATCCTATATCACATTACATGGATCCTAAAAGTGGCAGACATTTCATACATTTCTAAGCATTTTATTCCATCCATCCTAGCATTTTCTATAAATAATTCTTTCTTTTTGAAGTTAATTTTTTATTTACATAAGTAGTATATTAGAACAGAATATTAAAATAAATGCACAATAACTTTCTTAAAATGTTGTCTTAATTATAATACAAAGTATAATAAAAATAGAAGATATATATTCAATATGACATGTTCCAAAATGTTCGAAGCAGTACTATGCATAATAATCCTAAATAGGAAACTACAGAAGTGTCTAGCAACAAGATAGTGGAAAATTTAATCATTGTGTGTTCATATAATGAGACACTATACATAAATAAAAACAACCAGATAACTCAAAATCAGATAATTCAGAAACTGTGTGAGGAATGACTGTCACAAATGTAATAATGAAAAGATAAATGCTAAATAGTATAATCTGTATCATTATTATTCTTAAAATACAGGAAAGATAAAGCTGGTTGATTTTAGAGATGAAGATTGTGGTTACTAGGATAATATTAATTATAAAGAAAAATGACAAGGATCTCTCCTGTAGTAACAACTTATTTCTCTTACTCTGCTGATTACTTGATAGTGTTCAGTTTGCCGAAATACATGATCTGTGAGTGGGTAACATGTCCTATTTAATATTTTATTCAGCTTCTCAGTATTTTAACCCAAAGAAAATGCATAATCTTTTATTTCTTTCCACACAATACCATATACTACCTTATTTTTAAGAAATTGGTTTTCATATATATATATATATATATATATATATATATATATGAGAATAATCTTAATGATTCAGGTAGAAGAGAGTATGAATAAGAATAGTGCTCAATTTGTTGAGGTATCAATGTAGAATCATCAAACAACAGAAGGGATATGCTTCCTGTTTGTTGAATTACCTCTTAGAGCAATAAGGAGAGGAAGATGATGAGCATGGATCTTATTCATGATTGTGGTCTCACAGAACCATGGCAGGAAAAGCAGAAGTCATTCAGAAATTTACTTTCCTTTCAGGAGTATTTGATGACACCAAACTTTCCTCATGGCATTCTTCATCTCCGTGTTTCTCAGCGTGTAGATCAGAGGGTTAAACATGGGGGCGATGATGGTATAGAAAAGTGCCAATACTTTGTCTTCTGGGAATGTGGTCGCTGGTCGAATGTAAATGAATAATGCAGGTGCAAAGAACAGGACCACAACAGTTACGTGAGAACTGCAAGTGGAAAGAGCTTTGCTGCGGCTCTCTGCAGAGTATGTCCTTATGGTATACAATATGAAAATATAAGATAGCATCAAGACAACAAAAGTCACCAAAGCAATTAGCCCTGAATTAGCAATGACTAAGAGACCTATTATGTGTGTATTAGAACAGGCCAACTTCAGCAAAGGATACACATCGCAGAAGTAGTGGTCTAACTCATTGGGGCCACAGAATGGCAAGAAGATGGTGAGAAGGAATTGACTGGCAGAGTGTATAAACCCCCCAGTACAACAAGCCATGATGATCCTGTTACACTTCTGCCTGCTCATGATGATGGTGTAGTGTAGAGGCTTGCAGATGGCCACGTAGCGGTCATAGGCCATCCCCGTGAGGATGAAGATCTCGATGCCACCAAAGAAATGGGTGGTAAAGAGTTGTATCATGCAGTTGTTGTAGGAAATGGTCTTCTGATCTGCCAGTAAGTCAGTCATTAATTTAGGGGTCACTGTGGTTGTGTAGCAAAGGTCAGAAAGCGAGAGGTAATTGAGGAAGAAATACATAGGTTGGTCAATTAGCTGAGTGCATGTGATGGAAATCATTATGAGGACATTTCCCATCCAAATGGCAATATAGCAAAATAAAAATAATACAAAGCAGAAGACTTCAATGTTCTTGTTGTGTGAAAGTCCAAGGAGAATAAATACGGTTATATTATTGCTTTTTTCCATGGTCCAGTGTAGACAGAATACATAAATCACCTGAAATTATATAACTTGTGAACTTATATTTACACGTATTTGTTGAAAAGGGTGATGGTCATATTCTATTTGAGGAACTAACTGGGTACAATTTACTTCAATCAGGTATCTCAGAAAATCTGGTCTTCAATTAGAATGGTTCTCAAAACTCTTTGTGAATGTATAAAGGATTATTTCCATCAATTTTTCCAGTAAATTGTGACCATCTCCTGTATTAGTAGGCATGGATGCTTTTGTTCAAACAGCAATATTAATATTTTATTTTGGAGACTAGCTACTTCCAAAGCCTAATTTAATATAAAAGAGCTCCCTATAAAAGATGATGCTCTTACTTTCTGGGATTCAGAATTTATTAAGGAGGCAAGTATAAATCACATAGGTATAATTTTTCACTTTTTATGTAGATTATTTTATGTACAAACAAATATAAACTTTAAACTCTTTTTATTACTGGCATATACTTTGCCTCAAAACCATTTTTAATTAGGTAGCATAAAAATAAGTAAACCTACAGGAAAATATTCTAAGATGGAAGGCTTTCTCTTTTAAGAAGCTGAGAAAATATTCAAAGTATTTTTAAGTTATTTGCTTTCTTGTTTATCTGTTTTATAAATGACTTAGTGAAAGTTATATGTTGATATTTTTAAACACATAGATGCTTAGTCCTATGATTAATTCAACAGAAATAAGAAAATTTCACAAACCACCAAGTAAACCTAACAATAAGCCCCTTAAAAGACTATACATTGGAGAATGCTATATAAAGTTTGTCTGTAATGAGGACATTGTATTTGACAAGTCAAATTTCCTTTAACTTTGTGGTCAGAGGGTATGTATTTTTCTACATTTGTCCATAGAATCATTTTTTTTGTCCATTCCCATAAACATTCCAGTGACAAATCTATAGAGAAGTGTAGTTTACAGGGAGTCCAGTTGGAGTATAGGTTGTATTCTTTGCAGCATAACATAATATGTCTTTGCCTTGCATGTCACCCACATCATCTGTTTTAATACAAATGAAGTGGAAAAACATACCATATCTTTCATACATAGACTTGTGACATTCAAAGAATAATGGGATGAGAAGCTTCTTTGTAAATGGTAGAGATATTTGTATAAATATTTTATTTAAATATTAGGGAGAGTAATTTGGTAAACCCAACTCTGAATAAATACAATGACTTTTAAGAAGATTAACATATTTTGAGTTCAATGTTTTCAATCAACGTCTCAATTTTATTCCTTTCACCAGTGGGAGATTTTAATTTCAAGTCAAGGAAAATAGATGAGTAGTGTGAATCTCATTATCAATCAGTAAAATCCAATAGGATTTGATTACATAAATTAAAATTATCACCATAGATGGTTATCAAACCAGTTGTTAAATTGTTACAATCATGGATATTGCTGAAAAGATGACACAGGATTATGATCCATGTTTCATCATCAAGTTTTGTTTGTATAATGTTAAGTTAAAGTGTATACAATTAATTCTTGCCAGATTACTTCAAAAGGCCCACCCACCCCCCTTTTTTGTGGCACTGGGAATTGAATCCAAGAGCTACACTCGCAGTCCTTTTTATTTTTTATTTTAAAACAGGGTCAGTATAGGTTGATGAGAGTCTGACTACATTGCTGTGGCTATTCTTGAAGCTGGGATCCTCCCGTCTCAGCCTCCCAAGTACTGGGATTAAAAGTGTGTGCCACCATGCCTGGCTTGCCTGCTTTTTATAGTACACATTTTCACTCCTACTCTCATATTCTCAGTCAAGCCCTACTGAAATTTCCATCTACTACTCTCCATAGTACTGATTGCATAAACACTGTTACCAACAGAATGACTACTTTGGAATGGAGATTGAATTTTTAAAACAAAGACATTCATTTCCATAGTGAAATTTCAAGAACCAGAATTTTATCAAGGGTGCATTTTTTAAGAATCAGTTATGATCTTTCCCAAAATTGGACTACAGTAATAGTTTATATTAAGTAAGAAAAGCTATTTTATTTGAAAATAAAAAGAAAATATTGATTGCAATACCATGTTTTGAATTCTTCCTAAAATAGACTACTATGCATTTCCATTTTTATTGACAAAATCATATATGTGATTTAAAATGCATCTGACATATGTTGTTTACCCCCTAATGAGTAGAAAAAGACACTGAAATGAAATAAAGATTCTAGGTACAAGAAAGCTCAGAAAGTTCTTAGCTAATGTCAGTGTATTCATCTGTCTTCATTTATTATGGGTTTACTAAAAATATTGCTTGAATCTTGAGTTGCCTTGATTTGGAAGGCTACAGCTGGTCATTAAGCTCTCTACCTGGCAGTTTTTCTATTTGTTTCAACATCCTCACAGATATAGAACTACCAAGTTTAACTGTCACAGTGTTAGTGTTTGAAAATGTTTTACCAGTAAAAATTCTTTATAGTTTGGGGGAAATCCCTAATTATGTGCCCTAATTCAGACACCAAGTTCAGATGTGATCTTTGCAGATTTGACAATTTCTTTTTTAAAACAGCATTTTTTCACTTGTATAAATGGAGAATAGTTATGAGACTCAACCTTGCTGAAAGATGAAAAAGAGCATTTTAAAGAATAAAATAGTGGGTGAGTGACAATGTCATTGTGCTAAAAATGCATTGCAAAGAAAAATAAATAAAAATTGTTTTAGGTTTATATAGGTGAAGCAACATGTACACAGCAACAACCAGTGTGTAGCAAGCCTGGTCTTAAAAACCTGAGGTATTTTTTTTACCCCAGAGCCCGAATTGACAAGCATGTCACTACAAGTCCAGTCAAACTTGATGAAAGAAATAGTTCAAATCATGTCATGTTCCTATGAGAAGCTATCAATCCCAATTTCAATAGTATGTATGGGGAGAGCCAGGGAGGAGGGTGGGACCCGGAGCTAACCATGCCAGTGCTTTGTGCTCGTATGTTTGTATCACTCTGAAGCTCATTATGATGTATAATTACAATGCACCAATCAAAATATAGAAAAAACTAAAACAACCTAATAAATTGAAAGTTAACCCTGGCTTTGAAATCTGCATACACGTCTGAATCTATCAAACTCAGGACACCTTTGGAATTTCAGTAATTGTCCCATTTTGGCCACTCACATTTAAGTGGAAAATGTTTAACTGGGAAACTGGTGCTATAATAATCTTTCTATAAAACAACACACCAAATCCATTCAGGATTCTTAAACATACAAGCCAGTTCTAGAAAGTAACAAATACACATATCACACACTTCTGTAGGAAGCAATATATCTTTCATTCTTTCAGGCATGTGTCATGATATTGCATTCTTAGCTATTTGTCTTTTAAGGAAAATGGGCAGGAGGAAAGAGATTTGAGTGGAAGTTCTAACACTGCCACTTAGATTTGTGACCTTTTATTTTTTTACCCAGAAGTTTCCTTTATGTAAAATGAGGGACTGTCTTCAATTATCTCTATGAATCTCCCCACAATGATGTCCTTTGCAATCAAATTACATTCTTCTTAGTCAGTTTTACTGACTGCCTCCCTAGAATTGTGACAGAGTGTCCTTATTTTCATGTGAATTCCCCCAGCATTGTTCTGAATTTGATTTCTATAATTTGTCTTTCTATAATAAGTCATCCCAACACCAACGGACATTCAGCTCCTCCTTGAACTTTATGCTTTCTTAATCTAAACATGTCTTAGTTTATAGACTTTATGGTAGGGTCTGTTTTAAAATGAGCTGCTAATTAATGTTTTCATAACACAAAATATATTTTCAACAACTGTCACATATTTTGGAAGGTAATAGTAACAGAGAAAGAAGTAATTTATTCACATAGGTTGTGCACTTATTTTAAACATGTCCTTTTCTTTTATAGTCTTTTTTTTCTCTTCATTGAAATTACAGTCATCCCTTAACTATTTAAGTCATTTCCTTGCAACTTCTGATTTGACTTCTTCTTTAGCACAGTGAGGGCTACTCAACTTTCACTTTCTATTTTCCTGAATTAATGCATGAATAAATAAATTCATATTATTTTTGCAGTTACTGTCACCAATCAAATAATTAAATGAAATAATTGATGAGACACCACCCGATGGAGGGGGGAGTTTGAGCAGGAGTACTTTGCCTTTAAAAACTAGTTAAATCATAGTTTATACAGAACCAAATTATTCCTGATCATCTTCAGGCTCAAATGGTAAATAAAATTTTAGGTAAAGCTTATATTCTTTTATTTATTTACTTATTAATTTATTATTTGTTATTTATTTATTTTGATACTGGGTATTGAACCCACTGGTGCTCTACCTCTGAGCTATCCCCTAAGGGGGTTTTTTTTGTATTTTTTTTTATTTTGGTCTTGCTAAATTCCTCAAACCTGTGACCCTCCTGTTTGAGCCTCCCAAGTACTGAGATTCCAGGCATGTACCACCACTCCAAGCTAAAGGATATATTCTAAAAGTACATTTTTATTTCCTCCCAACATTTTGCTTATTTACTGAAAGTTAATTATTTATACATACCTGAGTAATCAGCTCACCAGTTAGCATTCTTTTAGATGCAAGTTGCCAGAGCAACTCTAAAAATGGACTATCAATGCCTTGCAAAAAAAAAAAAAAGAAAAGAAACCTCTGTATCATGTGGAACAAATCCCATTTATTACAAAGTTTTTGATGACTGAGATTAGCTGCTTCTGCAATTTTAGCTTCTTTTTCCCATCTCTGTAGTCCGAGAGTCCGAGGAGAAAGCTATAGTTCTGGTCCTTATGTTAAGAAGTGATATCCACCAATTCCCACAAAGGCTTTTATTATGTTCTCTGGGGAAGAAGTGAGAAGTGTATGTTTATGTGTGCTTTAATGTTTTCCTTCTAAATGTAAAATCTGGGGGGAAAGTACAGATCTGCAGAACTTTCTGCCTTGTCATTTTAAGTTTACAAAATATTCATTAAAATGTTTGTCAAGGGCACAGTAGACTGTTCTGTAATTTTTCCTGTCTTATTTCATTTTAAATAAACAGTTTTTGTACATCTCTATTTAAAGCTAGTGTTTGCTTTTACTTTGCTCTGTAAGCTCTACTAACAATAGAAAATATTTAGTAATTATGCCCTTACATCATACATGAACAAATTGATGTAATTTACCTAATTTACCTTTATTAACAGTACTATGAGCATGTACATTAGGCTAGTTAGACCTTCCCAGAAAGCTGTTCCTTTTGTCATTACATAGTTTTCCTCTTTACTAAGTTAGCTCTTTCAATTATGTACTTGGTTAGAAATTAATATTTCTTCAGCTTTTTTTAGTTTTTTGGTGGTATATCTTCTTCCTTTCATGATGTCTGATTTTTAACTGATGTATTTAGATCATTCATGCTTAAGAAAATTATTTATATATTTGGTTTAAAGTCTGTTACCATGCTAATTTTTCTGATTTATTTATCTTCTTTTTTTGCTCTTTGTTTTGTCTTAATCTGCTCCACTGATTTAAACCTACACTTTTAAAGTTTATTTTTCTGCTCTGCAGTGAATCATTATTTTTACCTCTTTAAGAAAATCTTCCTTAGAAAAGACCAAATAAAGTTATGTGCATATGTGAATGTTTCACTAAGACTCTCACTATCATGAATGGGGAGGGAGGGGAAGAAAGGAGGTTTGGGAAAGGAGACAGGCCAAGTGAGGCTGTGTGCACATGCGAATGCATCACTATGGACGTCATAATCATGTGCAATTACAACGCACCGATAAAAATTAATTTTTAAAAAACCTTTGAGATATCACTAGTTCTTGATATAATATATATATATTTTTTTTTTTTTGAGGAGTTTACTAGGGATTGAACCCAGGTGCACTCTACCTTTGAGCTCCAGCTCCAGCCCTTTTTACTTTTTACTTATTGAAACAGGGTCTCAATAAGTTACTGAGGATCTCATTAAGTTGCCGAGGCTGGCCTCAAACCTAGGATCATCCTGTCTCAGCCTCCCAAATTCTGAGATTACAGGCATGCACCACCATATCTGGCTGCAATAGTCTTTTCTTTTTCTTTTTTTTTTTGCGGTACCGGGGATTGAACACAGGGGTGTTCTACCTCTGCGTTACACCCCCGGCCCTATTTTTTTATACTTTATTTTGAAACCGGGTCTCACGAAGTTGCGGAGGGCCTCACTAAGTAGCTAAGGCTGGCCGCGAACCCGGATCCTCCGGTCTCCGCCTCCCAAAGTACTGGGATTGCAAGCGTGCACCACCACGCCCAGCCTTGCAATAGTCTTTTCTTAATGCTGGACTTCTTTATTTGAGAAAAAAATACATTGACCTAGTGTTTATTAGGTTGCAAACTTGCCTTATGTGCCTAGTATGTGGAAGACATGGGTGTTTTCATCCCTATTATCTTTTTTATTGATGCATTATAATTGTACATAATAGTGAAATTCATAATTATACATTCATATATGTATGTTAATTGTTTGGTTTCTTTCTTTCCTATACCACCCCTTTTCATTTTCTCCTACCTCCCCCATTCCCCTTCCTCTACTGTTCTGATCTCTCTCCTATTTTCACAAGGTCCCTTCTCTTTCCTTTTTTCTTTTAATTATGTAGTTTTGCTTTATACTAATGTGTCTGTTCCCAGATAATGAAAAGGCATTCTAACAGAATATCTACAGAAACTTCTCTCAATGATGGTCTCCTCATTGTCATATCATTTACTGTTCACTATGATATGCACTTTTACTCTCATTGATGTAAACAGTCTTCTCTAAAGTCTACCTTTTAGAGTATCTAAAGATTTTTTTAAAGAGGATGGCCGGGCGTGGTGGCGCACGCTTGTAATCCCAGTACTTTGGGAGGCAGAGACCGGAGGATCCGGGTTCGCGGCCAGCCTCAGCTCGCGCATGCGCGTGCATGCGCACGCTGTCTCTCTCTCTCTCCCTGTCTCTCTCTCTCTCGCTACTTAGTGAGGCCCTCCGCAACTTCGTGAGACCCGGTCTCAAAATAAAGTATAAAAAATAGGGCCGGGGGCGTAGCGCAGAGGTAGAACGCCCCTGTGTTCAATCCCCGGTACCGCAAAAAAATAAATAAATAAATAAATAAAGAGGATGGATGGTGGAAATAATGGCTGCAATGAACCTTATGGTACTGGTTTGGAGACAAACTATAGTATGAATTCATCTTTAGCTTACAAATACAAACATATGCACACAAGATGCCTACATATACAATTACAGATATTTTTGCATATGGAGGTTAGTATACATACCTCAACGACCTAGTTCTGACTGCCTAGAGACATAGAAATAAGGTCATCCCAGTCAAAACACACTTACCTAGCACATCTATTGCCTGTGTCTTAGTTATAAATCCTATTCTCCAATAAAATGGAATCAGGACTATTAGGAGAAATAGTTGGTTTGAAGGCTGAGGTGGTGAAAAACAGAGATGAGCTTCAACAATCTTTCATTTATGGATGTTTGTTAAAAAATGGGGACATATAAAAGGAAGGAATAGAGGACCAACATGAAAGTGTTCCTAATGGCCAAAGATGAAATAATTGAAGCAACAAAATAAGTAATGTGGCATTGTGTTAAACTTTAAAGCATAAAATAAGTATAAATGAGTCTATTCTGGTACAAACAAATTTATAAATAGGAGTTAAGAACAATATTTCTTTTTTGTGTTTGCAGTACTGGGGAAGAACCTAGAGGAATTTTACCTTTGAGCTACACCACCAGCCCTATTTTATTTTATATTTAGTTTGAAACAGGGTCTCACTAAGTCTCTGAGGCTGTTGTCAATCCTCTGATCCTTGTGCAACCATACCTGACCAAGAAAAAAATTTCTTAAGTGATAATTCCAGAGATGTATAAATCTTTCTTAGATAATAATTCCAAAAAATTTTACCACAGGGAGTGAAGCTTAATTCCCACACATTTCCATTGAGGGTAAACTAGATTTAGTATACTTCTAAAGAATAGATTATGGAAGGGAACTATAATAACCTTACTGTAGAGAAACATGGAAAGTATTGACTTAACCAAGTAATAATGTCTTATATAACAGTGATATAGAGTGAAGATGAGGTAATATGATGTAATAAGAAGAAATTTTCACCTCTTTGATATTATATAAAAAATAAAACTCAGACTGGGACACTTTTAACGATATCTTACCAGTACTCTTCCAGACCCTCAAGTACATTAAAAAAGGAAAGAATAAAAAATAATCAATATAACTAAAAAATAAGTGCTGTTTTTATATGCTAACAAAGAACTATACAAAAAAGAAATGAAAAACAATATCACAAGCACTTCAAAAATATAATAATCAGGGCGGAGCATGGTGGCGCACGCTTGTAATCCCAGTACCTGGGAGGCGGAGACCGGAGGATCCGGGTTCTCTACCAGCCTCAGCTACTTAGTGAGGCCTTCCGCAACTTTGTGAGACCCGGTTTCAAAATAAAGGATAAAAAATAGGGCCAGGGGTGTAGCGCGGAGGTAGAACGCCCCTGGGTTCAATCCCCGGTACTGCAAAAAAAATATATATATATAATAATCAGGAATAAATTTAATTAAGAAGGTGAAATACCTGTATGCCAAAAGTGTAAAAATATTGATAAAATATATTGGAGAAGGCATAAATAAATAAAAAGATATCCAATGATCTTGAACTGGAATAATTAATATTGTTCAATGTCCATTCTATTCAAAGCAATCTATAGATTTAATGCAGTGCCTATCAAAATTTTTTAAAATTATTATTTTTCAAAGAAATAGATAAAAATCCTAAAATTGCTATGGAACCAAAAGAGATCACAAATAAAGTAATTTTAAGCAAAATAAAAGTTTCTGCTCATCAAGGGAAACCATCAAGAGTCTAAAGAGAGAGCCTACAGAATGGGAGAAAATCTTTGCCAGCTATTTCTCTGATAAAGGACTAATATCTAGAATATACAAAGTACTTAAAAGACAACACTAAAAAAAAAAAACAACAACAAATAACCCGATCAAGGAAATGGGCAATTGAACTAAATAGAAACTTCACAAAAAAGAAGCAGAAATAGCCAATGAATACATGAAATATCTTTAACAATCAGGGAGATACAAATCAAAACAATACTGAGATTCCATATAACCCCAATCAGAATGGCAGTCATCAAGAAGTCAAACAATAATAAATGCTGGCAAGGATGTGGGGAAATAGAAACTTTTCTACACTGTTGGTGGGACTGCAAACTAGTGCAGCCACTGTAGAGATCAGTGTGGAGACCATCATCCTCCTATGACATATGTAGCTGCCAGTCCAAGTTCCTATTTCTACTTAATTCAGATTGTAGTTAATTACACAGCCCAAATATCAGCACCTATAGGATTACTGTGTGCCTTTTCTGATGAGGCAAATTGTCTATGAGATGTTTAACAAAATCAAAACATTTTGGGGAAATAGAAAAGAATGATGATTTGAAATTAGGATTGCTTTAAGTTATCTAGGACATGTGAACATAATCATGGGACTCTCAGATCTTAAAGGGAATATTAGAATAGTCTGGAAGTTTTGAGGCCAGCCTCAGCAACTTAGGGAGATCCAGCTTCAAAATAAAATAGGGCTGGGGGTGTGGCTCAGAGCTGGAATGCCCCTGGGTTCAATTCCCAGTACTCCCCCCACATACACACATAAAGGAACAGTCTAGAAGTGTCTAAATAAGCCCTCTTGATGGATATCTAGAGAGAGACTGGGGTTAAGGAAAAAGGTGAAGAAAGAGATCATGATAGAGACAGGAAGTCAAATAAAACTATGTCATTTACAGCTAGTTTTGGCCTCCAGACTTCCTTTGAGTCTCCATACAAGAATTCCAACCTTTCCAGGCTGGTATTTCTGACAGTTCTGGTGCTTAATTAATGTGCTTCTCAAAACCAATGGACTTTGGGTGACTTAAGGTCTAACTTTAATAAAATTTAGTAATTGCACAGAATTCCTTGCATCATCACTTTACAGTAATAAATATCTGCTAAATATGCTGTTTATTCTCATATGGATGGCAAAATATAAAGTTTCCCTGCACATTTACTAGACAAATAATAGTCATTGTGAGCAGCCTAGAAAGTGAATTCTAGAAGGAATATCAAGCAAGTAGAAAATTAATCTTAGATCAATATAGTTTGCTTGTGGTCTAATTATATATAATATCATTAAAATTTATCAAATAGAGCTTTGTAGACACTTGAACAAAGAAAATAAGTGATAATAAATGGTTTTGTTTTGGAGCAGTATTTTTTTCTGATGGGATGTACACTTCCCCTTCCGTTCTCCAAACCACATACCATAATACCATAAATATGTGAACACCACACACACACACACACACACACACACACACACACACACACAAACTTACACATATACACACACACGCAAACTTACACATACACACACACACACACGCACACACACAACACACACCATGCTTCAACACTTAAAAAAAACCCAAATATTCCATGGAAAAATACTACATTAAGCCAAATAAAATAAATCTATGCATTAGTAATTAGATTGATTTTTAATGGACTTAATATTTTCCTATGACATCCTAGAGTTTTGTTTAATCCCAGAAAGAAAAAGGAATTAGTTAGTTGTGCCCAAACTCCTAAGAGTTGAAACATGAAAAGAAGGAATCTTGGCACTAAAGACGAACACTGCTGCCTCTGTGTTTTTCTCTTGATTTTGACATGGGAAAGGAATAACTCAAGAAAATTCTGTACAAAATTATTTCTGTCATTTGCTGAGAAAAGACAAATGCCTGAATAGAGAGAAATATCTAGAAAAAGGGAAGGCATAGAGCTGGGATTGAGTCATGCTATTTATAAGATATGCAGGCAAACAATAACTGAAATAGTAGTGCCTCTTTATTGCAGAAGATTAATAACTAAAAGATATAAAGCCGGGTGTGCCTGTAATCCCAGTACTTGGGATGAGACAGGAGGATTACAGGTTCAAGGCTAGCCACAACAGCTTAGTGAAACTCCCAGCACCTTAGCAAGATCCTGTTTCAAAATTAAAAAAAAGAGATGGGGTGTATCTTGGAGGTAGAATGCCTCTAGGTTCAATCCTTATTACCCCTCCCAAAAAAAAGAGAAGAAAAGAAAATAGATATGAGAGTAGGTTAGGGTCTTTCCCTCCCTGAGATGCACATGGAAATATTTGTTAATTTTTTTCTCTTTCTGATATTACTTATTTTATTATTAATACATGATTGTTAATGACATGGGCATATATTCCAAACACTTAAGAAAAGCACATGTGGTCAAATAAAAGGAGATAATAGTACCGTTAGACACAATTCAGTACTTGTTTATTTATCCCTTTTTTTATACCAGAGTCATTGCTAGGAAAAAGAAAGATACAAAAAATATACAAAGAGACAGCGCATAAGCTTCTGGCTCAGATTATGAAAAGCATGGTACGTAAGAAACACTGGCATACAATATAGGATTATATGCTAACGAGTAAATGTACAGAGAACTACCAATATGAGAAGAGAGCAGGGAAGAGAAACAACTTTGATGTGTTGCTGGGTCTTCCAATCTTCCTGGAGGAGATTGCAACATGTGTGATTGATTGTCCCTAAGATGTTGACTCTGAAGCATAGAACAGGGACATCCTAAGCAGAAGAGGTAGCAGGAATAACGCTCTAGCTGTGTGAAAGATTTTAGAGTACATCCACACAAAGGGAAACCCACAAAGAAAGGTAGGAAAAGGTACCTAATGTGAGTTTCCCTTATGTAGTGTGTCCCATTAAAACTCCACCTATGCTAAGTAATATCCCACCCTTCTGAAATATATTACTTCATTTCATAGATGCTAAAAAAACAGTCATATAATTAAGGCGAACTGCCAAAAAAAGAAGTAAAATCTGACACAATGTTGCCCAGTTCTCCCTGACCTCAAATACCATTATCATAAACACCACAGTTTCTTATAGTGTCCTGAGTTCTGAGAATGGCAAATTAGGTCTTGACCAATTTGGGAAGATTTCTGATTAACAAGGGAGAAGGCTAGAGACATTTAAAAGAAAATGGGTTTTTTTGCCGGGCGTGGTGGCCCACGCTTGTAATCCCAGTACTTTGGGAGGCGGAGACTGGAGGATCCGGGTTCACGGCCAGCCTCAGCTTTCTCTCTCTCTCTGTCTCTCTCTCTGTCTCTCTCTCTGTCTCTCTCTCTCTCTCTCTACTTAGTGAGGCCCTCCGCAACTTCATGAGACCCGGTTTCAAAATAAAGTATAAAAAAATAGGGCCGGGGGCGTAGCGCGGAGGTAGAACGCCCCTGGGTTCAATCCCCAGTACCGCAAAAAAAAAAAAAAGAAAATGGGGTTTTGTGTAATTTTTTGGATTGATATGATCAAAGATGTGCTTCATTTATCCTTTTTGGGGGGGGTGGTAGAGGTGGGAAAGGATTGAATCCAGGGCATCGCTCCTCCTAAGCATGTGATTACCACTTAGCAATATTCCCAGCCAGAAAAATATGCTTCAAAAGGACATTTTAGCATTCCTCAAAAACATCTGGTCACATCTGGAACAATTTGAGCCACTGAAAGTGTAGGTTACAATCTGCATAACAGTAACTTGTTTGTTTTTTTTTTATTCAGTAACATGAGAAGTCAGTTAGTCTAATTCCCCAAAGAACTTTTATATTGTTCCTATGACCGCTCAAATAATAATAGACATGAAGACACAAGACTGAACGCACAATGAATGTCTCCTGACTTACTTTAATTTTCGACATGACCTCCGTAACCATACCTTCCGCATGGCAGTTTTCATCTCCATATTTCTCAGTGTATAGATAAGAGGATTCAGCATGGGGGCAACCACAGTGTAAAACACAGAGATTTCCTTATCCTTGTTCTCACTGCCTGCCGGAAGTACATAGGTATAAATGCAGGGCACAAAAAATAAAACTACTACCGTTATGTGGGAGCTACAGGTCGAGAGAGCTTTGCGGCGCCCTGCAGACGACCTTGTCCTAAGATTATATAAGATGAGTATATAAGAAGCGACCAGGACAAGGAAAATGACAACTGCCACCATCCCTGAATTAGCCATCACTAAGATACTGACAATGCGAATATCTTTGCAGACCAGTTTCAGAAGAGGCTTCACGTCGCATATGTAGTGGTTTATCTGATTAGGACCACAGAAAGGCAGATTGAGCACCATGAGCAGTAGAGCAATGGAATGCCAAAACCCCACGCCCCAGGCCACAGCGATCAGCAGGTTACACTTCCTGCGGCTCATGATGGTCATGTAGTGCAGAGGCTTGACAATGGCTACGTAGCGGTCAAAAGCCATGGACACCAGGATGAATATTTCCACCCCGCCCAGCAGGTGGGCAGTGAACAGCTGGGTCATGCAGCTGTGGTAGGAAATGGTTTTCCTGGCTGCAGCCAAGTCTCGGATGAGCCGGGGCACCACCGTGGAGGTGTAGCTGAGGTCCATGAGGGACAGGTGGCACAGAAAGTAGTACATGGGCTGCTCCATCAGGTGGCTGCAGGTGACGGTGAGTAGGATGATGCAGTTCCCCATTAAGACTGCCAGGTAAGAGAGCAGGAACAAGAAGAACAAGAGCAGCTCAATTTCCTTCTTCCCCCAAAGCCCCATGAAAACAAACTCGGTGACATTTCTCTGATTTTCCATGAAGTCCAAGTGAGTCCACAACACACAGAAGCAGCTTAATCCATCTGAAATGATAAGAACATAATGTATCTTTAATAGCTGCTTCTTAGTTTTGGGGTGGGTGATTTGTAAATGGATAAAAATGTAGTCTTAGCAGCTTTGTGCTTTTTTCCGTTTTTCGGCAGATTGTAATTTTACATCATAATCAGGTTCAAAGTGATACAAATATACATGCATATGGTACTTAGTGTGTTCTATTATAGGGTTAATCTTTTAAACCCTTTTAGGTAAAAGGAATTATTACATGTCTAATGATATTGAATGAAAGCATACTGTATACCTTGAACCTACAAATCATTTGCATGCATTTAACGTTCATAAAAACCCAGTAAATACTGTTCTGATACTCATTTTATCTATGAAGAAAGAGAGGAATAAGGGTGTTTAGTTAATTTTAGAAAATCACAAAGGTATTAAATAGCATACCTAAGATATTAACCTATATCAGATGACAGATTACATGCTTCTAAGCTTAACCATAGATCAAGTGGAATTCCAGTTGTTTCACATCCCTGTAAAAAAAAATAGGATCTTTCACCATCTCTGTCATTTACTAATAGTATAATATTGACAAAGTCTCTTTCCTTCTACATTTCACATATAATTTATCTATTAAAATACCAATCTCACAACTAATATTTCATAAATCCAGTGGAATTAATATTTTTTTGCGGTACTGGGGATTGAACCCAGGGGCATTTTACCTCCGAGCTACACCCCCGGCCCTATTTTTTATCCTTTATTTTGAAACTGGGTCTCACGAAGTTGCGAAGGGCCTCACTAAGTAGCTGAGGCTGGCCACGAACCCGGATCCTCCGGTCTCCGCCTCCTAAGTACTGGGATTACAAGCGGAATTAATATTTTTTAAAGTCAAGGCTCTTAATCCTAACAGAATAATAGCCTGAATTAATTGAGTGCTTCTCTGTGGCATTTTTGGTCAAAATTCAGGATGCAAAGAGGCTGGAAATAAGGAATTGTGGGGAGTAATGTTGGACAGCTAAATAGAGGAATGGTCCCAGTACTCGGGAGGCTGAGACAGGAGGATCATAGGTTCTAGACCATTGCATGGTAATTTAGTGAGACCCTGTTTCAAAATAAAAACTAAAAATAGCTGGGGGTTGCAGCTCAGAGGTAGAAGCCCCCACCCCTGGGTTCAATCCCCAGTACCACAAAAAATAAATAAATAGAGGAACACAATTTATTACCATATAAAAATTTCAACACTTTCCTAAAAACTCTGAAGGCACATTTTATAGGTTATACTGACCCTTTAGAAACACTTTAAAGACAATTCCAACAATTCTATGTAGGTATGTGAAGCTATCAATACCCATTTCAATATTATGAATAGGGAGGAGGAGGGAGTGGGGAGGAAGCTAGAGGGAAACACATCCTGTGCTGTGTGCATGTGTGTTTCTATCACAGTAAACCTCAGTATGATGTATAATTACGATCCACCAACAGAAATATATTATAATAAAAATAAATAAAACAAAAACAAAAAATAAAAGAAACACTTTAAAGGGCTTGTCGTTTTCTGGTGACAACTTGAAGGAACTGTTGTGATTCTTAAAGAATGCCCTGCTTATTTAACTTCACATTCAGAACCGTGCAGCCATCCTGATGCTGTGCCTCTGGGAACAGAGGACACATATGTTGAAATCATCACCTTAACAAACCATTCCTTGCAAACCATTCCTTGTTTAAAAGACTGTTACTTTCGTTGAATCTGGGTTCTTTCAGTGGAACCCGTAGGGAAACATTATGTTGTTGTGGGCAGTTCCCCTTTCTAAGGAACATGAAAATGAGCACCCATCTCGGATATTCTCCTAATTTCTTTGTTGTTAGCACTGAGTAATTATTCTCTCTGAGCCTCCTTCAACTGGTAAGGGGAAGTAATGCCACTCAATCTACTTGCCTCATTCCAAAAGCAAAATAAATAGATGAACGCAAAGAACGTACGATGTAACTTGTCAATTCCAAAGCACAGCCCTGCCCTCTGAAAATGTTTTGCAGAGTAGCAAACCCTTGTGAAAGGAAATAGATATTAACATTTTTTGTTGATGTTTTCAGCTGCTGTGGATTTTATGTTCTTCTTCAAGAAGTGTTGAAGTACTCATATTTAACTTAACACGTTAAGAACACAGATAAAACTTGGGTATTGGTGTGTTTGTTCCAGGTTCACATTAGGTGAAAGAATTAGGAGTTGAAGGACTTAAAGGAATTTCTGGATAATTTCTCATTAAAACTGTGAACAGAACTGTAGGAAAACAAGAGAATTAAAATTGTGGAAAGTATAAATCTTGGTTCCAAACACTTCCCTGATTTTGGCACAAGCATCAGTATCTCTTATGAAGTAGATCCAGGACTGTCTACTTGCAATGATTAAATATCAGGAAAATACAAAACTATATGGGCAAAGATGCTTCAAACCAGTTCCCATAGAGTCTCTACTAGGAATCTTCTGAAAAAGCTACTTCATGTTGAAATATCCACAGGTCCCACTACATGTGCAAATCCGTTCTGTTCCTGAAATCCTGAAAACTCTTAATATCTGTCTTTGCCTTTGTCCTTTTCTCTTCCTCTCTCTCGCTCTCTTTACACACACAGACACACACACACACACACACACACACACACACACACTCACATACATCCCACCTGCACATATTCAGAGAAACGTAAGGTTTGAGGAGCAAAGAATTTTGAGTCCATTTAGTCATATACCTTTCACTTAGCATGTATTTTCCAAAAGTCTCTCCTTTCCGGTGCAAATTCTTCACAAAAGATCTCTGTGAGGAATGGTTTGCAAACTTCCCTTCAGTAGGAAAAGAAGAGAAACATGTTGAGTATGATTCTTGGACAGTGGATTCATGACAAAGGTCAAAAGAGCATATGGAAAATGTAAAACTCCATCAGGGACAATTTTATGTTTTTCTGTTTTTTGGGGCTTTTTTTAATGAAAGATTTTGAAATGAAAGGCTATAGGCTTAATTATTTGTGTACTGGTGATGGTATTAAGGATTTTGCATTTACTTACCCATTGCATGATGATCCAGTGTGGTATATATTATTGTATATGTCATTGTATATTTGCCCCTGTTTTGCAAGTAAGGTTACTACACCCTAAGAACTAAGAGGAAGATCTATATGTAAACCATGTTTGTAGGTTTCAAAAGCTCATATATTTTTACTATACACATCATCTCACAAATACAATTAAAAGGTTAAGACCTTTGTCCTTAAATTAGTTGTCCTCAAATTACTATCCAGATTTTCCTGAATGTCCTTTCTTAGAAATAACTACCATTAAAAATATTTCAGAAGAATTAAAAATTAAATATTATAATTTGCTAAAATAAAATTTTGTATAGTTACCCCAAACTCCATATTTTATTCCAATTTATGTATGTATATTAAAATATTTAATAGTTTAACAATTTAATATTTATATTAGTCATAATCCTCACTTCTGCCAGATTTTACATTTCTTTGGTTATAAATGTGGTCCTTCAAGCCAGTTCCTCTTACCTTTCTGTGACTAACGAAACAGCAAATCTTTGTGGAAAGCTTCTGTCTCTCCCATGTATCTTCAATCCAATAGAATCTTTTAGGACTTCATTGCTGGGGATATTTTGAATTAAAAGACATAAGAGGGACCAGAGGGAAAAGCTCCCATGAGCATTTTTTCTCAACAAATGCATGTGTAGTTATATTTGTAAAATTAAAGGCAGTAAGATTAAAGTGGTCTACTACATAGATGGCTGAAAGCTTTCTTTTGTTTATCTTTGTAGAGTTTGACATGAGTGATTTCTGTGACGTTATAGACCCAATAAAATATATTTTTCTCTCTCCCCCAGAAATTTAAGGAAATGTCCTTAAAGTCTGAGGTCACTGATGTTATTTAACATACATTTAATAAGCTTTTAATTCTTTTATCATCCACTTGCATCAATGAGCCAAGAACATATCATAAGAGCAATGATATTATCTTCATCAATATTACCCTCAGAATCATTGCCATTATCATAGACATTTCAAAATGATTCTTCAATATGTAAGTATGCCCTTTGGAAATTTAGAAGCCATGTTCAGTCTTTCATATTCATAAGTAATAGCTAGTGTTTAAGTACTGGTTAGAATATGAAGTGAATATTTTCTACAATATATAGAAATGTTTTTTCTTTTTTTCATTTGTTTCTGTTTTGCTTTGTCTTTTGCCCCTGAGAGAGAGAGAGAGAGAGTGTCAGTAAACCCAAAAAGGTCAGGTAAGTCATAGTCCTTAGACCATAGCTGGCCATCCTCATATGTCTATGTGAGACCTATCTACAGATTTCTTTTACTTTATAATTTTTATATCACTCAATTTTGCTTCTTCTAGCTCCTTCTGAATAGCCACTGAACTGTAGTTAGCATATCAAACTCTCAATAGCCCTGGGATATGTGCTTTCCCTATAGCTGTCCACATCTTTAAAGTAATCTCATACCATACTCTCCTTAATTATGGCATTTGAAACTGCTTTCTGCTGTACCACACTGACTGATACATTTGTTAGCAATGTAGCCTCAAGGTGCATGAAATAACAATGTTAGATGAACCCACATGAAGAAACAAATAAATCCACCTGTAAAGTGGAAGACTTCAATATTCCATTCTCAGTACTGATGAGTAAAGCTAGCAATAAATCAGGAATTATAACAAAGACCTCAGCAGCACAATTCAGAAGTGTACAGAGGAATACATAAAGCAGCTCATCTAACAAAGAATGGATAGTCATTGCATTTAATAAATGAAACCTTTACAAAATCAAGTAGCAAACTATTAAACACCTCAACATGTTCAAAGAAGTGACATCATTCAGGACTTGAGTATTAAAAGAAATATATCTACATCTAAGAAGATAGAGATACATGCACACACATATGTGGTATGTGGAAATTAAGATTTTGCCCTAGTAAAACTGTGCTTCACATATTAGATGATAGGATGCAGGAATAGTGGGAATTATAAGAAAAGGTGTAATTTTAAATATTTCTATTGAAAAAGAAAAAAGTTTAAAATGATTCTACATTTAGAAGACAGAAGAGTATAGAAAACTGAAAAAACAAGCCGGGCGTGGTGGCGCACGCTTGTAATCCCAGTACTTTGGGAGGCGGAGACCGGAGGATCCGGGTTCACGGCCAGCCTCAGCTCTCTCGCTCTCTCTCTCCCTGTCTCTCTCTCTCTCTCTCTATCTCTCTCTCTCTCTCTACTTAGTGAGGCCCTCTGCAACTTCATGAGACCCAGTTTCAAAATAAAGTATAAAAAATAGGGCCAGGGGTATAACACGGAGGTAGAACGCCCCTGGGTTCAATCCCTGGTACCGCAAAAAAAAAAAAAAAAAAAGAAAGAAAACTGAAAAAACAAATAAAAAGTGAAAATTAATTAAAAATATAAATAAAGTACAAAATAAAGGGCAGCATTGGCTCTTGGGGGAAAAAAACCTGTCAAAATAGATACACCAAGCCAAATGGAGCAAATATAAACAGAAAAAGCCAAATGTATTAATGAAATAGGCTATATAAACTGATAAAAATTGAGATAACACAAAGCTATACAATATTATCAATAGCTAAATGCCAATTAGCAAAAAAATAGATGTTTCTAGAAAAAAATACCAAAACTGAATCAAGAAGAATTACAAAAATTATCTAATGATTAACTAAAAATAAACTGAATATGGGCAAGGTGACACAAAAAAAAACCACTTAGCATCAAAAAGAATAAAAAACATATGAATAAATATAGACAGGAAATAAAAGACCTGTACACTTAAAACTATAAGCTCTTGATGAAAAAAATGAAGAATATATAAGCAAATTAAAAGATATCTTGTATTCATTAATTGGAAGAATTAATATAATTAAGATGTCCATATTACTCAAACTGATCTACCAATTCAATGCAATTTTTATCAAAATTCCAACATTTTTATTTTGCAGAAATAGAAACATAAATACCAAAATTATTAGAGTACTACAAGAGATTGAACAGTCAAGGCAATCTTTAGAAATGAGAATAGAGTGTCAGGCATGGTGGTACACGCCTGTAATCCCAGTACTTGGGAAGCTGATACTGGAGGATTGCAGGCTCAAGGCTAGCCTCAGCAATTTAGCAAGATCCTGTTTCAAAATTAAAAAAAAAAAATTGGGGGTGTAATTTAGAATTTGAACCTCCCTGAGTTCAACCCCCAGTTACACACACACACACACAGAACAAAGCTGAAAGTATCATACTTCCTCATTTTAAAATATATTACAAAACTACTGTACTCAAAACATTATGAAGTCATTAAATCATCCCCACAGACCAATCAGGCAGAATAAAGAGGCTAGGAATAACTCATGCAGGTAGAGCCAGCAAGTCATTGGCAAGGGTGACAAGAACAAAGACTAAGGACAAGCTATTCTCTTAGCTACATGTTGAGAAAGCTGGATTTACACATGGAAACATGAAATTGGACCTTTATCTTACAATATTTACAAAAATCAACTTGAAATTGATTAAAGACTTAAGTGTAAGACATGAAAAATAAGGCTCCTTGAAGGAAACACAGGGAAAAACTCCTTGCCATTGGTCTTGGCAGTGATTTTGTTGTTGTTGTTTGCTTGTTTGTTTGTTTGTTACTGATGATTGAACCCAGAGGCATTCTACTTATGAGCTACACCCCTAGCCTTTTTTGTTCTTTATTTTGAGACAGGGTCTCACTAAGTTGCCAAGGCTGGCCTCAAACCTGTGATCCTACTATCTCAGCCTCCTAAGTATTGATATTACAGGTGTGTACCACTATGCCCAGGTTAGTGATTTTTTAAATATGACACTCTAAGTGCAGACAAAAATAAAAAGGTGGGACTACATCAACTAATAAAGCTTCTGTATTCAGAGAAAACAACCAAGAAAATGAAAAGGCACCCTAAAGAATGGGAAAAATGTATTTGCCGACCTTGTCAGATAAGAATTAACATCCAAAATACATGAGACATTCTTGCAAATCAATACCAGAGTTAAAGAACAACAACAACAAAAATAGCCTGATTAAAAATGGGCAAAAGGGCCGGGCGTGGTGGCGCACACTTGTAATCCCAGTACTTTGGGAGGCAGAGACCGGAGGATCCGGGTTCGCGACCAGCCTCAGCTCTCGCTCTGTGTCTCTCTCTGTCTCTCTCTCTCCCTCTCCCTCTCTCTCTCTCCTTAGTGAGGCCCTCCGCAACCTCATGAGTCCCGGTTTCAAAATAAAGCATAAAAAATAGGGCCAAGGGTGTAGCGCGGAAGTAGAATGCCTCTGCGTTCAATCCCTGGTACCGCAAAAAAAATAAATAAATAAAATAAAATAAAAATGGGCAAAAGGTCTGGCAGACATTTTTCTCAAAGAAGACATAGCAATGGCCAAAGGGTATGTAAAAAGGGAAATGCAAATCGAAAGCACAATGAGGTCTGAGGTCGGGTGTGGTGGAACACATCTGTAATCCTAGTACTTGGGAGACTGCGACAGGAAGATTTCAGGTTCTAGTCCAGTACACACACACACACACACACACACACACACACACAGAACAAAGCTGAAAGCATCACACTTCCTGATTTTAAAATGAAAAGTAAAATAGGGCTGGTTGTGTTGCTCAGAGGTAGAATTCCCCTGAGATCAATCCTCAGTACCATAGAGAGAGAGAGAGAGAGAGAGAGAGAGAGAGAGATGTCACCTCTTCCCAGTCAAATGTATTACAGATAATAAGTGCATCAAGAATGTGAAGAAAGGGGAGTTCTTGTGCACTATTAGGAGACTGTAAATAGTACAGCCATTATGGAAAGCCATATGTAAATTCCTCAATAAATTAAAAATAGAACTATCATATGGTCTAGCAATCCCACTACTGGGTGTCCAGGAGACAGCTACACTCCAGTATTCATTGCTACACTAATCACAAAAACTGAAAAATAGGCACAATACAAATATCCATCAACTGATGAATGGACAAAGAAAGCATGGTACATGTGCACAATGGAGTACTATTCAAACATTAAAAGAATGAAATCCTGTCATTTGCAACAACATAGATGGCGTTGGACATCATTATATTAAGGGAAATAAGCCAGGCACAGAAAGAGAAGTACCACATGATCTCACTCAAGATGATAATCCTGATGGCCAACAAGAATATAAATAATGCAAAGCATCATCAGTTATCAGGAAATTTCAAATTAAGATCATAGTTATTCATCATCATATACCTCCTAGATGACCAGATGGCAAAGAAGTAACAATACAGGTGGCCAAGTGTGGAATGATTGGAACTTTCTTCTTGCTGTTTCAAAACAACTCCAAATTTGTAATGCAGTCTATTATTCCATACTGACCAGAGCCTGAGACTCTGAGATAAACCTAATGTAGAGCCTTCTGGGGTTTCTGGCTACTTCCCAAATCTCTGAGAAATAGGAAAATTGGCTTTGGGAGTAAAGTGCTTTAACATGGTGGTCAATAATCATATTCTCCTCTCCTTTGCTCTTAAGCAATCAGTGGTGGGTTTCAGAAATTGCTAACCATCAGTAAAAGGAAATAAGTTCCCTCTGTGACATGCATCATCAGGGAAATTAGATCACTGGTCCCCACACCAGACCTATGTTATTTACATAGACCTCAGTCTTATGACCAACCCCATTTCAGACTAAGGGGACTCTCAAACTCTTATGTTCTAAGTGCAAGGGACACAATTCCCCATTCAAGAGTGAGTGATTCTCCAACATTTCTTTCCAAGATTCCTGCTACTAGGACAATGACCTCCCATCAAAGATGCTAATTAATTCCTGAGAGAGAAAGAATAGCTATAAACCATGGTTCCTGACTCTTCGTGGAAGCCTTTTTAAATATCCTGCTAATGTAAGATGTAAATATTTTTGTTGTAGTTAATGCATCCAGAGCAAGACTCATCATGAGTAGAGTGACCCATTTGAATGTTTTCCCTCCAAACATTCTACCTCCTGCCCTGCAGGACCAGAACCATATAATGGAGCTCCTCTCTCCAGAGTGAGTTAATTGAATCTGTTCTAAATTCAAACCTCAGGTTTTCTGTGAAAACATTTCAAAGCTTTTTGTGAGAAGAGAAGATTTGGGATTATAATGACACTTCCTTATTATCTTTTGATTTGATATTGGATTATCCAAATAGCCTCTTTGAAATTCTGTCTTATGTTTCAATATTGAACATTTCTTATTCTAAAAGGAGCTCACTTTGAAGATGGAATCATTCCTGAATACCCACAAACATCATTAAAACCCCCTAAGAATACTAAGGTAAGATTTCCAACACAGCTTATGCTTATTAATGTTATTTTCATATACAGTAATCATTAATTTCCTACATTTGTCAGGTATAGTCATAGAGTTTTATATTTTTAATACAGCAATAAAGTATGGACATCCTCATTCCAAATTTTCAAAAGATGGTGAATATCATGAACCTAATTTAATATTAGACAGTTCGAAGCTCATACAGATGAAACAATTTATGAGAGCCAGTCCTCTAGTAATGGGAATCATTATTTTGCCACAAGACACATAATTTAATAACTAAAACTAATCACAGGGATGAAAACAAAATTTAAAATACCTAAATGTGGGTGTGGTGGCACACACCTATAATCCCAGTACTTGGGAGGCTGTGACAGGAGGATCAAAAGTTTGAAGCCAGCCTCAGCAACTTAGCGAGATCCTGTTTCCAAATAAAAAATAAAATAGGGCTGGGAGTATATAGCTCAGAGGTAAAATGCCTCTAGGTTCAATCCCCAGAACTACCAGAAAAAAAAAAAGGGCATCCTTTGCTATCACTAGCACCTCTCCGCTTATTCTTCAGGTGATAAGAAACAATCCATAGACTGGTTTCCATACAGGGAAGTTCTCTTTCCTATGCAATGTTTCTAATTAACTGGCTTAGTTCTGAGCCATTTATTCTGCTACAGTTCGAAAGATACATTAGTTCTGACTTACTGTTCAGGGTTTTATTTTCTAAGTTAGAACTTTCAAGGGGAAATGGTGCTATATGTTTATTGTTATTACTTTGTATGACGTTGGTGTAATGTTTATAAGCTATGAGAATCAGTTATAAAAGTATTAGCCATTTGCGGTAAATGCCAATAGAATGTTCACCAGGGCAAGAATGTATGTTTTCTTTTTAGAAAACCAAATGTACTTCCGACAAGATGCAGCTATTTAAAGGATAGTTTCACCTATGTTATTCCTTTTTAAGACTAGATTCTTCCCTAAACTTGGTCTTCTTTCAAATTGTATGAAGATACTATGCCCGTTTGAACAGTTCTCAGGTGTTTGTACAAATACAATGTTTTACATTTTTTAGATTCTAAAATAAAATAAAGTTAAATAACTGCAAAAGAATAAAATACCTAAATGTGAATATTATATCACATACAAAATACCTAAATATGAATTTAAAATACCTAAATATGAATATCACACACAAAATACCTAAATACGAATTTAAAATACCTAAGTATGAATATTATATCACACACAAAATACCTAAATATGAATTTAAAATACCTAAATATGAATATTATATCACACACAAAATACCTAAATATAAATTTAAAATACCTAAATATGATTATTATATCACACACAAAATACCTAAATATAAATTTAAAATACCTAAATATGAATATCATATCACACACAAAATACCCAAATATGAATATTAAATGACATAAAATATCAGCCGCTGAGTCCAACCAACCACAAACATGGAGAACTCTTTCTGGGATCAACTGCTATTTAGGTCTCTGTGGATTTTTTAGAAGTAATATTGTAGATAATTCCATTTGACCTATTGAGGGGTTCAAAGTTTATCTGCATTAGCACCCAATTTATTAATTCAGAATACCTGCTGCATGCATACTTAGGTCAAAAATAAATGAAAGTCCTGTACCTGTATGTGTCCCCAGAACGGTGGTGGATGTAGTCACATAACAATCAATTATCTTAACAAACAACTTGTGTGAGGCAATGTTCTTGTTGACACTGCGTAGATGCTGAAACAGATGTGTTCCATGCCAGGAAATGTAGCCCAGGCAAGAGGAACTGCAAGGTAAAGAACCTGGACCAAATGGATGTGCTTAAACACTGTGTTTGCTGTTTTCAACAATCTCAGCAGGATCTGGGGGCCCACTTTGCAATGGTATTGAAGAAGGGAGGACTGGTTCTGAGGAACAGGACAAGATAAAGGAGCCCTTCCAAAGAGGCAGTGATGTTGCTTTTCTTATTTTATATACTTTTATTGATGCATTGTAATTATACATAATACTGAGGTATGAAGTGATAGGACTACATGCACACAACACTTGGTGCATTTCCCTCCGGCTCCATCCCTCCTCCCTCCCCTTCCCTGTACACATCATTGAGATTAGTATTGGTAATTTCATATATGTACACACTTTTCTTAATATTTGGGAGTTAAAGTGAATCTTTATGTGTCAATGTTTCCACTGATGAAATTGCTTCAAAGAAAGTTAGGTTTGAAGTGGTATTAAATTATAATTACTATGGTCAAGTCAAAAGGAGATTACAGCATTCTTTGTTATAACATGGTCATGTGGAGTATAGAAGTTAAGGCTAAACATTTGTAAGTCAAAAATAAATTAGAAGCCGGGCGTGGTGGCGCACGCTTGTAATCCCAGTACTTTGGGAGGCGGAGACCTGAGGATCCGGGTTCGCGGCCAGCCTCAGCTCGCGCTCTCTCTCTCTCTCTCTCTCTCTCTCTCTCTCT
>PVJS01012552.1:0-43631 GCA_004027185.1 Glis glis
TCTTTTATACTTTATTTTGAAACCGGGTCTCACGAAGTTGCGGAGGGCCTCACTAAGTAGACAGAGAGAGAGAGAGAGAGCTGAGGCTGGCTGCGAACCCGGATCCTCCGGTCTCTTCCTCCCAAAGTACTGGGATTACAAGCGTGCGCCACCACACCCAGCTCTAACTATAGCTTTTCTAATGCTAGTTAATTTATATAATCTTATTGTATATGTATGTATGGATACATATGCAATAGGTATAAGCATAAATATACAATATGCAAGCATGATTATCTCTTTGTTAGAATATAACTTTCCATGGGAGATGCTACTTTGTCCCTTTTGTATTTGTAGTACCTAGCATAGATGCACAAAGAATAAAAGTATTATAAAATTTATATGTATACATAGTCAAGTAATATAACGTTGATATTCCAGAATCTATGTGTAGATATAATAAAAATAAAGTGTATTGAAAGCTTAATATGTTCCAAACTCAGAGATATGTACCATACATATAATATCACACCTTAAAAAACAACTCAATTAAGTAAACATGACTCTTGTATGGATGTGGTTATGTCTATATAGGTTAATTAATTTTTCTCATTTTATGATGCTTGTGACTGGAATGAGACTTGAACCCAAGTCTGAGTGCAAACAGGAGGCTATTAAACAAGCTACAACCTATTACCACTCTACTTCATTTAAAATGACTGCTTGATACATGCTTATGTTGCTTGTAATAATCTAAACCAGAGAGCAACCAAATCTGGGCCACAGCAAAATTCTTCCCACTGCTTAATTTTTAAATAAAGCTTTTTCCAATCATGTCTCTGCTCATTCATTTACATATGTATTATAGTGCCCTTCCCAGAACAGTGGAAGAGTTCAATACTTGCAACAGATACACACAGAGCATAAAGTAGTTACATTATAAGAAAACATTTACCAACCTCTGGTGGAAGCTATACTGTGTTATACAAGACTACGTAATAGGAGATCATTTGACATAATAGGAGGTCATTTGATGTTATGTGAAAGGAGATGGCCATGTAAATCTCACTACCTCAGTGATTACAAATTCTGTAACTATCTTCCCTAAATAGATCTCTCATCTATAGTGAAAGAATGAATGGCACGCTCCTTCAACAAAATGTTCACATCCTAATCTACAAGAACTGTTAGTCTTACCTTACATGGCAAAACAGACCTTGCACATATGATTTAGTTAAAGATTTTGAAGTGGAAGAGATTATTCTGGATTACCCAAATGGGTCCTAAATGTAGTTACAGGGTCCTTATAAAAGACAAAAAGATTAGAGTGAATTATAAAAAAAGTGATAACTTTTATCAGTCAAATGGTCAGTGATATGCTTTGAAGATGAAGGAGAGGGTCACAAGCCAAGGAATACAGGGGGCTTCTAAAACCTGGAGAAGCAATAAAATAGAATTACTAAGGAACATGAAGAAGGAGCCAGCCAACTGAGACCTTGACTTTAGGAAAAGTGACTTTAGAGAAATTTATTTCATATGTCTGGCCTTTGGAACTGAGAAAATAATTATGTGTGGTTTTGAGCCACAAAATTTATGGCAATTTGTTATAGCAGCAACAGGAAGCTAAAGTGCCCTCTGACTGACACTGATATGTTTTGAATTTGTAAAACACATCTTCCATAAGACAATTCTTAAACTCTTGGGAAGTCAGGAGTCCTGTGAAAAAAATCTGACAATAGCAATGGATATTCTCTACAGAAAATTTTGAACATGCATGTACATGTAAATTTTTGCCTTCGGTTTTAGAGTTTAACATACCCCTAATCTTACCCTTTTATGAACTTCCTAGAATTCAACGGACTTTACATGTTATGTCTATAATGTTGTTTGCTGCTGCTATCAAGAAAATAATGGAAATAATGTTAGGTAGATACGCAGGGGATGAAGGGGAGAATAGGGCTCATTCCACTTGGAGTGAACAAAGGTCACTCCACCTCAAGTGACTGAAAACCCCACAAACGGCTTCCTTCATGGCCAGTTACTACCTTCTTAAATCTAAAATGGCTTTCTATCTTTAGAGCATGCACTGTCCTTTATGTGGCCCTGGTTCATTTACATTGAGGTTTTGACATCCCCGCCCCTGTAGTTCTTGCTCAGGTACTGATGGAAAATGTTCTAACATGGCAGAAGCAGCACAGATGCACCACGCTCTGGTGGGAAGTAGCTGTAGGAGCCCCAACTGCAAAACATTTGAGGAGGGAGATTTTCAGACCAAATATAAAAGCCATCATGTGGAAGACCCTAAGCTGCTTGTCTCCTGGGATGTTTGGCTCCACATTCTCTGGAGTGCACTATCACTTTGCTAAATAAGTCCTTTATGCCTTTCCTATCTGTGTCTCTCACTGAAAGCTTTCTTTCAGGAAAACAAGAACCAAGGAGTTGCTGTCTAGTAACAACAGTGCTTTAAGATTCTATCAGAGCCGGGCGTGGTGGTGCACACTTGTAATCCTAGTACTTTGGAAGGCGGAGACCAGAGGCTCCGGGTTCACGGCCAGCCCCAGCTCTCGCTCTCTCTCTCTCCGTCTCTCTCTCTCTCTCTCTCTCTCTCTCTCTCTCTCTCTCTACCTAGTGAGGCCCTCCGCAACTTCATGAGACCCGGTTTCAAAATAAAGCATAAAAAATAGGGCCGGGGGTGTAGCGCGGGGGTAGAACGCCGCTGGGTTCAATCCCCGGTACCGCAAAAAGAAAAAAAAAAGATTCTATCAGTATAGGTTTGTTCTGTTTATATAATTTCCTTCTAGAAAAAAAGAACACCATGATAACCTGGCCTGAGTCTTTTGCTTACCAGAAAATAGGTGACACCTAGAACAGGGTATGGCAAATAGTAGGAACTCACTAAATCCCGGATGAAAAACAGAATGAATGAATAGATTGATGGGCAAATGCTGAGTTGTTTCAGACTCTTTTGCGCAGGATCTCAGGAATCTTAGAGATTTATTAGCACAGGAATGAGCTGAATTGCTTCATATTTTACAAAAATAACTTTGACAGCATGTAGAGTAGAAAACAGATGACAGTGCATAAGTATGGTAGTAAAAATGAAGAATAAAATAAAAGCTGCTAGTAGTCCAAATGATGCCAATATACTTGTTTATCAGAGCTTTTTCCCCCTCAGCTTTTTAAAATAGTCTCAGAATGAAGATCTGTAGGCAATGCTAATAAAATTTTAATTTGGGAAGTATTTCATTTAGAAGATGAAGATTACTAGAACTTCCTCAGCAGAGTTGTCTGCAACAAAGCCCCCAAATCTGTTTCTATACTGCTTCCCAAGGGATTCAGATTTGAGAAGCACTGTTTTAATTCACTTTCCTCTTTCCACCAATGCCTTTCTTAGTGTTGGTGACAAAAAAGGAACAAATAAGAATAATCATCATGTCTTTCTATCACTTAGAAAAATGTTTTCAAGTGTGTACAAGTGTTGATATTACCTGAGGAATTAATTAAAAATATAGATCCTTGGTCCCTTCTTGGTAGAATCTTCATTCGGTAGATCTGAAGTAGCATCCAGAAATGTGGAATTTTCATAGACAGCTTAGGAAATTATAATGTCCTAGTAACTTAGAAAATCCTATGCTAAATAGCATATGCTTGTGTGTGTGTGTGTGTGTGTGTGTGTGTGTGTGTGTGTGTTGCTGGTTATTGAACCCAGGGATATTCTACTTCTAAGGTACACCCCAGGCCTTTTTATTTTTGTTTTGAAACAGGATCTCACCACATTGCTGAGGCTGTCCTTGAATAATCCTCCTGTCTCAGCCTCCCAAGTACTGGGATTACAAGTGGGTGCCATCACGCCTGGCTAGCATATGTTTTTAATAGCACATTATATATATTTATATATAATATATATTTATTTATATATATTATTTATTTATATAAATTATATATAATATATTTATTTATGTATTTATGTTTATATTATATTACATATGTTTATATTATATATGTTTATATAATATAATATAAAATATAATAAATTATATATTACATTATATATTATATTTATAAAATGAAGAATGTAGTTATATATATAAAACTATATTCCTCATTTTGACTAGGTAATAGGTAATATACATGAAGAGGCATTTAAGTTTTATTACCAGAAAGGCTAAATAAACATTTTCAATTAAACTATCACTTTGAGTAATATGATCTTTAATTTCCTATTAAACAAGATAGAATGTGAACCTATTTTATTTGCATGTATAAACACACAGACACCATATATATACATATATACACACACACATGCATCCGCACAGGCACATGAATACATATTTTTCTGTTTTAAATCAAGACTTTTCCACTCCTTTTCCTTGACAGTACTAAGTGCACCATTATTGTACAAGCCATCAGCCTCTCATGAGTTCCCATGGCTAAGCTGCTTCAGCTTTTTTAAATGAGAATTGGTACATGCAATGTAAAGCAGAGATCACATAAAAACCACTTAGCACATGTTAAGTATTACCCATCATCTTAGTGCTTTGCACATTAACAAAAAATAAATGAGAGGAGAAATCATGTTAATTTGTAACACTGTTTTACAGCATGATCTCTTCTTCTTAACTTCCTTCTAAAGCTCTTTCTTTACTTGTTAGCTAATTAAACATGTTTTGCATTCTTTAATATCACTGTGGTATGATGGTATGGTCTGAACATATATTTTCCACTCAAATACCTATGATGAAATCTTCACCCCAGGGTGATATGTTAGGACGTGAAGACTTTGGGAGGTGATTAGGTCATGGAGCCCTCGTGAAGGAGATTATTGCCCTTATAGAAGATGGTCAAAGAGACCATTTTCCCTTTCACCATGTGAGATTAGAGTAGGAAGATGGCTGTCTATGAGGTAGCATGTAGCATGCTTTCTCCACACCTTGAATCTGCTGGTACCTTGAAGTTGGACATCCCAGACTCCAGAAATTCCAGAAATACATTTCTGTTGTTTATAAGCCATTCAGTCTATGGCATTTTATTATAGTATCCTCAAAGGATTAAGATATGTGGTAATAGGTAACATGGTAAGAACCAGCAAAAGTAACACTCGTTTGTCTATATTATCAGGAAAGTAAAAATATAGAGAGATTTGGGAGAAATGAGTATCGAGTGGCAAATATTGCATGAGGCTAGATCACTGCTTCTCATTCAACTAAAATTAAAATTTCCAACCAAGACATTTTTTTCCAAAAGGTCCCTTCTAGACTTTTGTGTGAGTGTGTGTACACATACATACCTGACACCCATATGTTCAATTTTATTCATATGTAGTTTTTAAGTTTACATGATTATTACTATATTGCAGATATAATTATGCACTTATTTACTTTCCCTTTTTGTTTGTGGAAATTTGGTAGACTACATCTTTAGCATAGTTGAAAGGTCTATTCTTTTAGTCTTCTTATAATTACTTCATACTAAGCTTTACTCATTAATATTTGACCTGAAGATGTTTTTCTGTTACATCTTTGGTTTTTACACTAATAATTGTTACATTTTATGTATCTTTTTATATATGTATATTTTTCCATTGATACGTGAAAAAATGAATGTAGGATTTCATCTTATAATCATTCAATTTCCAGTAATTAAAACAAAGAGCCTGGTTTATAAGGGGAGCTCAAAAATATTTATGTAATGCATCAATTAATTACTTGCTGCTATTTTTACTTCCATAATTTATGCAATAAATTTAACAACATTGTAGTGTTACAAACTCTTTTTGTTTTTAAATTTTGTGAAATAATCCTGAGTTTCGTGTTTTCACAGAACTAATTTCCTGGTAGTTTTAAACCACCCCCCTTTATTATAATGGATCATCTTTGAAAATACTGTTATTAAATCTATGCAGTACAAATAATGAAGTCACTACAATACAGTGAAGTATTCTAACTGGGTGTTTTAGGCTGTAAAGAATAGATAGTTTCTAATGTAACTTTACTGAGTTTGAATTTGTTAAGGTCTGTAAGAAATAGAGAAAACCAGTTTTGCTGCCACTCTTCCAGGATTCAGAGAGCAGAGGTTGTACCAAATGCAAGGATCATGCAAGTCATGGGGCAGAGCCTCTAGAGCTTCCTCAGAAGCAAGCCCTTCCCCTCTCACTACAGACCAGCACCAGGTGGTATTTAAACCTCAAGTGCCTTTGGCTTCCAACTCTGTTGGTCTTCTTGTTTCTACCTCAGGGTTTCTTCTTACTCCTGAATTCTCTGTCTTGAACTGCGGTTTCCTATATTCTTGGCTTTCATACCAATGGGCTTCAGAGGGTGAGAGGCCAGCTACCAGTCAGTCTCCATCACAGGAAGCTCCTCTCGTACCACAAATCCCTAGAGTAGGAAGCTGTGGTCAGAGTGGTGGCACACCGATGTTGGAAACAGAGGAGACTCTGCTTAAGTGATTCCTCAAAATCCAGCTGTGGGCATAACCAGCACTTGCATTTTCTCAGATGCATATGCACACCCAGTAAACACGCTGCACAGTTCTTCCAGAGCATTTAATACAATCTCAATCTCTCTCTCTCTCTCTCTCTCTCTCTCTCTCTCTCCTTTCATGTAAAAATATCATTAGATAAATGAATTGAAACAGTTTTACCAAAGCACCAGTGCAGAAATCACATTTGCACCCAGGCTACATAGAGTGATATTTTGATGAATTGAAAGGTCACATGGTATTAATGATCAACTGTAATGATCAGAAGAGGACATGTATGTTTCTCCTGTCATGATTTAATAAAACAAAGTTGTAAGATTTGTGGAAAATAGCATTTATTAAAAAAAGAACAGGGAGAATTTAGAGCAACTTCCTTACATGTGGCACTCTGAGATGTATATACACGTTTGTGTCTTTGGAGAATCTACTTGCCAGAGAAAGGCTAAATTGTCAGTGATTTAATTGCTCCAGGGATTGCAAAGGTGATCTTGTATTTTGCCTCCAGTGACAGGTGCTATCCCTTTATTATAATTTGAACCCCTGGGTGTTAAAACATTCATGGCTTTTCTATTAGGAAATCTGCATACTCCTCAAGCCATGTTTATTCATAATCCTCTGATGAGTTGCAGACAAGCTCATGAGAACCTAAGGCTTTGGCATTTTAGTCAGAAATTACTACCTTCACACACAAACAAAAAAAGACTGGGATCATTTGCATTTATATTTTAAAATTCATTAAGTAGCTTTATGTTAGTATTTTGGCTATTTGCAATTGAGTAGCTTGTGAATCGTTACACTTTCTAATGGAATATTTTAGCAATTAGTACTTAGAGAATATATATGTAAAGTATGTATTAGATTGGTTTTAAAATCTGTGCACACCAGAGGGCATCATAGCTTTTATTCAAAGCTTCTTTAGAAATTTCCTTTTAAGGTGAGTTCTTTTTTTTTAACTTTTTGCCCTCATAATTATTATTCTTGTTTTACTGTAATATTTATTAAACATTTTAAAACAATATTACTCATCCAAGTATAATGAGGAAACAGGAATAATATAATTAAATGAGAAAATTAAAGTAAGCAAGCTATTTTAATGAATCTCTTATTAGCAGTTTAAATACCTTTATATTCTTGGCCTTTTTTAATACCTCAAGATAATCTTTACTATATGAATCTTTCTATATCCTTTCTTAGCCTTATGTATAAACTGTTCCCTTAATTCTGTTTCTAGACGGTGCTCCATTTTTATTTCGGTCTTCTGTAGATTTTTTTTTTAAAAAAATCTCTTTACTCTTGCTATACTGGGTAAATTCATTTTCTTGGAAAAAAAAATTTTTAAAAAACTCCATTTAGTTAACCTGTTCTGAAAACATGTATTGAGTGTTAGAGGTGAAGGACTCAGATTCAGGCTTTCAGCAGCTCCCTTCCCAAGAGGCAGAAAATGGGAATCCATGTGCTGACCATTCAGTGTAATCAGTACCGCGACCCAGAGCACTGAGAGAACTCGGTGTGTCCCCAACTGACCCAACAGCTATGGAAAGTGGGGTGAAACGAGCAGACTTTGAAAGCATGTGTCATGATCTAAAGTACTGTTAAAACTTTACCTAGCTGCTTTGAGAAGAATTCTTATTTTGACAATTGTTTTTTTTTTTTACTTTTTTTTTGCGGTACCGGGGATTGAACCCAGGGGCGTTCTACCTCCGTGCCACGCCCCCGGCCCTATTTTTTCTATGCTTTATTTTTGAAACCGGGTCTCACGAAGTTGCGGAGGGCCTCGCTAGGTAGAGAGAAAGAGAGAGAGAGAGAGAGAGAGAGGAGAGAGGAGAGAGAGATTGATCGCACGCGCATGCGCGCTGAGGCTGGCCGCGAACCCGGATCCTCTGGTCTCCACCTCCCAAAGTACTGGGATTACAAGCGTGCGCCACCACGCCCGGCTTGACAATTGTTTTAAAAAGAAATACAGAGTTCACATATAAGGATAGATAATTAGAGATAAGGAAGAAATTATTTTCTTAATGGGGATTTCATGATAGTGGTGCAGAAAATATGGAGGGAAAAAAGCTAGAAAAATGTTGGAAAACAGGTAATTCTACTAATCTTTTTATGTTAGTTTGTAGAACATAATGTGATTATAACTTTTAAAGAATGAAACTTCCTGGTGTTTTTTTTAGCATGAAACAAAATATTTATAGTGACAACTAAAAAGGACAGAGCGGGTGGACTCACAGTAGTACATGAATCACGTCATTTGGGGAGGAAGTGCATGTAGCCAAATAAATTGTAAGTAAGCCTTTGGCTGGGACAAGATAAATCCATTTTAATAATACATTTCAATAACACTTCACCTAGCAAATGTTTTCCAATTGTCTTCAACTAAAAGTAATTTTCCTCTTACAGAATGTTATGTATATCTTACAATTTTAGTCTTACATGCTTATTTTTTCTATTAAGTGATAAGCTCTATGAGAGTACTGATTTATCTGTGTATCTCCTGCTTTGTGTAGGTTAATGCTTAGAATAGAAGGGCTCAATAAATACACATGGGGCTTAAAAGACATTTATATGGCATGTATCTATAGACATAAATATGATATTTGAACCTAATTCTATTTAAAAAGATGAATTTCAAAATGCCAGGGGAAAATACTTTTTTTAATTACAAAATATATATTCACTAGATTTCATCCCAGTGTTCTACACTGATTATTTTTTTATTCCATATGTAACTGTATATTAAGTACTCTCTGATAAATTATATAAATTTCTGATAATTCAAGAAGTTATATCAGACACCTGGGAAATTAGGAGAAATACTTCTAACCCCAGTTTTGCTACTAACTGGCTATTACTTTAATTAAATAATTAAATACGTTTGTGCCTCATCTTACCTATTACATAATGGAGTTTAACATGTTTATAATATACTCAATCACTTCATTTGTGCCAGGCCCTGGGTCAAGGCATTTATATATGTTATCTAATTTGTTCTTGATAACAACTCTTATGAGATGGAGTGGTAAAAAAATCCACACTGATTCCAGGAGCCCTGCAGTGACTGGGATCACAGTGTATATAACCTTGCAAAACACCACATAAATACTATCCGGTGGAGTTGCAACACAGACATCATCTTGGTTCTTATTTGAAATCTCACTCTCTAATGTTCTTCCACCTCTGAAGTGCTATAGTTCTATATGAAAAAAGAAATCACCAAATCATTGCTCAATAAAATGTAATCCAATTGTCCTGCAATATGTCTCTTCTCTCCTCTCATTATAATGTTTCTGTCTATTATTAGTTTTGGAAAAGAGACATCGATTGCTCTTTAAAACCCTGACTCTTTGAGGTTTAACATTGAGCTAGCCTAGACTTTTTAAAAGAAGGAAAACACTTTAATCATTCAGACTATAAAAATTGAATAGAATAGGTATTCATAAATAATCTCAACCCTTGACTAGAAAGTGCTTTATCTTAAACATTCCTTTCCATTACCTTCAAGAAAAGAACAGGAGTATCTCCTTGTGATTCATTTTGCAAAGTGGTAAGTCATTGCCCTTCACAAAGGGGAAAAAAGATGTACAGAAAAAAGAAGAAGCCATGAACACTATTCAAATTCATTGCCTCTTCCAGGTGTGGGTAATTGAGTTGCCTCAAGATCAATATGAAGCTGCCTAGGATACAGAAAGTCAATAGCTACTTCCAAAGTCAGGTCTGTCTACCTTAGGTGTCTATAAAAGAAACATCTCCAGCTGCCGCTTCAGAGAGAATCTAAATCTGCATAACAAAACTAGGAAGTGAATTCCACAAAGCAAGAGGTCCCCAAGTGTCTTACTTTGACACAAAGAAATTTGGGAAGATCCCTGCTGTGAAAATAATGTTCCTCTGATATTCTCAGGATCCTAGACTGGCACTGAAAAAGCCACATATTTGATTCCATCTAAAATATTATTTTACAAACAAGGTCTCTGCCCAAGGTGATCATTACTAGGCTTCTAAAAATACTTTAGAGTATTATCTTTTAAGGAAAACCTAATGCAATGACATCACATTATTTCATGAAAAGGATCCACTTTTGTCTTAATATAATGCCAGAAATATTGCATAATGTCCCTTTATGAAGTAAAAGTTGGGAGTGAATTGGGCAATTCATTAAAAAAAAGATTGTGAAAACTGGATGTTTCAGAAAATTCTTGTCATTTTGTAAGTATGAAAGACACTGTCACCTTTTTGAACAAAAAAGTTCATTTTGGCCAGTAAAAGGAGAATATGAAATAGGTGTTCGAAATTTGCAATAGTAACTTTAAGCTCAGAACACCTTCCTCTAGGTCTTTCTGTTAATCCACTGCAGAGACCAACTTGTCGTGTGTGACAAGTGGTGACAATACTGCTTCCTCCTTATACACTTGGACCCTGTGTCCACAGAAACAATCTTAATCCCACATAGCTCAATTGAGTCAAGTCTGCAGAAGGCAAATAAATCGAAACAAGCAATATACATGGACGATATTGTGCAACAACACCATGATATTGGGCATTAGCATTTTCTGGCGTGCCGTATGAAACTTGTGGGCCCTATCTTTCTCTAAGTTCTCACCTGCATTTACATAATAGAAAATATCACATTACATTTTTTTTAAAAGAAACTGTGAAAGACACAGGACTTTTTTCTTTTTAAGTTCCATATTCTTATTCTCTATTCTCTGCATTTTAAAATAATGAGCAACTACTATTTCCACATTTTCAAGGGGAATATAGGATTGCCCAGAGTCCATACTACTTTAAGGTTCATTGTCTACTTCTCTGTGGGATGATGCATGAATGGGGTGCAGGATGGGACAGAGAGAGGATTCTTTGATAAGTCAAAGTCTATGTAATGATCAGATAGTTGTTCGTGTTATCTGGTTCATCTTATCAGGCAGTCAAAGGTGATTAATTCTTAGCAATTAGATCTATGAACAATACTTCCTGGAAGTTGACAAATATTTCTATTTTATGTGTAGACTTGGGCATAAAGTCATAGATGGGTCATATATTTTTGTTTGATATTTTCATTTGATGTTTAGACTTGGGATGCATCCCAAGCATGCCTGCATCTTAGTTTTCTCATCTATGAAATTAGAAAACTCATTCACAGAGTTGTTGTAAAGCTTGAAAATAAAATACACCAAATGCTGGGCTTAGTGACTGGGACAAAATAGGTGATCAGTTTTGAAGAAACATGATTAAAGGGATATATAAACATAACATATCCATTCTTTACTTGATTATGGTGATTTTCTTCCTGAGTGTGTCAGTTTAGTATTGGAAATAAATCAGAAATTTCAAAATATTTACAGGCTTTTAATAGTTAAATATTTGTCTTTTTCTTAAAGCACACAGGACTATTGTATTCTCTATGTCTAAAAATAAAGAAACCATACCAGCTGTTCTCAGATTCTTTCTGCTTTATAATACTAAAATCAAAGATCCCAAATAATTGAATCCTTCCTTCTTTCCTTCCTTCCTTTCATTTTTCTTCCAAAAAATGAAGCCAAATGTGGAGATGGGTCAGTTATTTTTTATTAGTGAGCAGGCATCTACTACATGATTTAAAACTGAAATTCTGAAAGATGAATCACTTTATCAGTTAGACTGAAATACTTAATAATATAACATGTCTCAATGAAAAATGAATATATCTTGGAAAATAACTCATAATTCTGTATTTTAGGAACTACCTTTCTCTCTCTCTCTCTCTCTCTCTCTCTCTCTCTTTCTCTCTCTCTCCCTTCCTTCCTTCCTTCCTTCCTTCCTTCCTTCCTTCCTTCCTTCCTTCCTCCCTCCCTTCCCTTCCCTTCCCTTCCCTTCCCTTCCCTTCCCTTCCCTTCCTTTCCTTTCTTTTGTACTGGGGATTGCACCCAGGGGCATTCTACCTCTGAGATATACCTCCAGCCCTATTTTATCTTTTTTTGGAAACAGAGTCTCACTATGTTGCTCAGGGTCTCACTAAGTTGCTGAGGCTGCCTCTATCCTGTGATCCTCCTGTCTCAGCCTCCCAAGTACTGGGATTATAGGCATGTACCATCATGCCTGTTTAGGAACTACATTTCTAATAGAAATAATGAAGTGTTTTAATCAGGGCATTTTAAAGGTATAATAAAGAACATATGGTCTTTTTGTTACCTTTTTAAAACTGAATATATGACATGCCTGTTATAAAATATATAAAAACAACAGCCCCCATTATAAAATTGGGTCTAACACCCACTAATAGTTAAATTAATGAGTTGGTGTAATTTACAAGCCCACATGTTATACTACAAACTCACGTAGTCCCAAACTACATTTGTAATGTGGACAAATATGTGAAACAATGGAAGGGCCAAGAAGAAGAGATTTATGAGAAGTCATCCCTGAGACAGCTCCATCAGCACATGGAAGGTCCTGGGGTCTATGGAAGAATGGTCTCCAGTTTTGCTTTGTATTGCAGAACACCTTCAGTTTCAATAAGTCCTAGTTCTAGCTAGTAGAAATTCTTCTGATCTAAGGTATTAAGAAATTAGGAATGGCTAGGCAGTTAAGGGCAGAGGACTTAGGAACAGGAAGGGTTAAGAGAAACCATTTGTAAAAAGAAGAGAAACAGGGAAGATTAATCATAAACAGGGATGACAATGGTCAGACAGCGACGGTACAAGTTAAAAGGAAACTTCAGCCCCTTCTGAGGGCCAAATTCTAAGACCAACTGGTGTAAAAAAGTTCTAAGAATAATCAGGAAGGGGAATGGGGGGTGAAACCAAAAGGAAACTGGGAAAGAGAGAAAATTGGCCAAGTTAGGGATTGAAACAAACCAAGGACATTGGGTCCCAGGATCAAAAATTAGACCAATCACTTGGGAGCAAATGGGGGAGTAACAAAATAAAATAAAAACTGGTCTCCCAAGAGCTTCAATGGCTACTATCTTTCAAGTCTCCTCCCCTTTGTGGGGGAGCTCTTCCTATTTTTCCTTGGCTTAAAATTAATTTCGGTAGTCTTAAACCCAATCTTTTGTGGTCAGTGACTTCATTCCTAGACTTCATGAGACAAAGGACCCGGCAAGAAACATCTGTCTTCAGTTTGATAATTTGTATTTTATACAGTTTCTCTGCAAATGCATTGCTTTCTCTAGCTCCAGGTAACTAAAAAGAAATGATGGCTTAGACTCAAAAGACCATTTCTTAAGCAAATTCCATATATGACTTGAGTGGGATGCATTGTCATGAGATTGTTATTCTGAAGTCATGGAATTAATTAAAACACGTTATTAAACAAATTTAACACATAATAACAAGTGAACAATGCATTTAATTTTCAAAATAAGCATTTAAGATAAAATTATAATTTTTCCTAACATTTTATCATTTAAATTCAATTATATAAAATTTTTAAATTAAATATTTAAACATTTTAAATCATTAATTTTAACAAGTTTCTGCAAAAACAGAGAGACCTATCTTTCTTAACATTATTCTTTATTCTTACTTTTCTTTTTTCAACAACACAGAATACCCTGGAGTCTAAATTATCTTAATTAGATGCAATTAAAGTAGACTGCTTTATCTGTTAATTAACAAACTTGGGATTTAGCAATACTACAATAAGCATTATGTTGTCTCTTCTCTGAGAAGTTGTTACATTTTTAATATTATTTATTCAAATCTCATTTACTATGATTTCCCTTGAATTTTAACCTATTATCTGATTCCAAGCCATACTTCATAAAAAAATGCATAGTTTCAAACCAAAGACTCAGACTTTTCATTACCCTGTAATATAAGTTGGCATTGTACCAAATCATCCACATTACAAGTATGCTTTGAGAAAATGCTAAATTTAAGTGTATACACTGTTTTAAATGTTTCAATATAAACAATAATTCAATGACTTGCATTACAATTTAGACATGTGATCTGTCAGGAACTCATGATAGTTTTTTCCAGTCTGGAACTTACAATTACTACACCTTCCTTCATCTTTTATTCTGTGTCATAATATCTGTCATTTTCCTGAGTGCGTGCCACACAGGACCCCGGGACTGCAGCTGCAGCAGGCCTGAGACAGCCATGGGGAAGAGCTCCAGCCTCCAGTTCCTACGTTAGGAATCTGACGCCTCGTAACTTTCTCTTCTATATCTCCATCTGCGATTCTTAATAGAACGTTCTCTGACTTGATTTATCTCATTTACACTGAAAAGCGGTCAGTATTTTTAAAGCATATGATAAAATTCTTGTCTTGAAGCCATTTATTGACTTTTTAGTGAAATAATGCTCGCATTGCACACAGCCCTTGGGGCATAGCACAGTCTTTTCACTGATCTCGTTGCCAACTCTCTCTCTCATTGCCCGAATCCTCTCTGTATTCTTTCCACAAAATTCATCTTCTTAAATACACCTTTTTTTCTGTCATTCCTCTCTTCAAAAACCTTCATTCACTCTCCAATGCCTAGAGCAGTTACTCCCCAGAGTGTTACAAAGGATTGTAAATCCATGTCGACACCATGTACTGATGGTAGACTAAGTAAGTATCTTGCACAAATAAGTACTACTGTGTTCCAAATGAGTGTCGTGCCGCTTATTAAATATTAACTTAATATGCTGCTCACTTTTTGAGTTTTGGATATTTTACCTGTGTTTCAATAAACTGCTGATTTTTGAACTTTTATATTTTTGCAAGTCAGCTTTACATAAATTGTTCTCATTCTTCACACACACACATGCACACACATTCATAATCATATCCTCTTAAGACATGCACACACAGATACATACAAACATACACACAAGAACAAGACATGTAATTACTATCTTCAATTTGTAACTGAGAAAATATGGAGAAAATTTAAATAACTTGGTAAATTGGCATTTGAACCAAGAAACTTCAGCTCAACTATGAGTACTTTTAATCACACACTTAGTACAATACAACTGCTATTTTGTGGGGATATAATGGAACATTTTGTCATTAAAAAAATCTAACACCAATACTATAGAGAATTGAGCACTTAATTACCCTTAGTACAGTATTGAAAGACATGCTGAAATAATTCCCTAAATTAGGCTCCCAATACTATTTAGTGTTTTAGGAAATATTAACAAAGTGGCCATGTAAAGAAGTTGTTTTCTCTCTGCTTAAATTTAAGAAAGATTGAAAAGGTTACCTGCATAGTGAACATTCATAATGCTGATGTATATTAAATTCTTTGAGAAGACCGACATGAATAAAACCACTCACCATATCCTTAATTCAGGATTCCTCACTAATTGGAATATAAGCGTCTAATTTTCAGGTACATTTGTTAAACAGTGCTCTGAGGCAAAACAATTGGGAGAACAAAGATGCGGAGATAGAATTTCCAGGTTGCCGTTCAACTATTATCCCAAACAACTTCCAAGTTTAACCTTGATCAGATTTCACTCTTTCTCATTTCTGTGCCTTTTTTCAGTCCGTTAGCTACTCAATGTGTTCTCTGCTCCACCTCTACACTTTACCATAAAGTTATATAAAGTTCTATTTAAAGTTCATAATTTTAACTTCCCACATTGTTCAGGAATATTTACTAAACATCTCTCCAAACTATGAAGATTCTCCTTTTACTAAACCCAACTTCTAAGAAGTCACACATTGCTTTGGGATATTCCTTATAGTACCTGTTCCTGTTTTATCACACAAACTGTTGTGTTAGGCTCTGTATACAAATATGGCAGGTTATACTTTCTATATAACTAAACTCTTAGGCCAGTTCTTTACAAATAATAGGCATACCATACACAAAATGAATCTCTGATTGGTCAGTGTAACCAAGACGAGAAGCAGGGAAAGAGAAAAGCAGGGAGAGGTTGATGAGTGGGTGCAAAGTTAGAGTTAGGAGTAAAAAGTCTGGTGTACTATTGCACAATAAGATGACTATAGATAACAAGAATATACTGTCTATTCAAAAAGACAGTAAGTAGAAAAGAGTTTGAATATTTTTACCATAAAGAAATGATGTTTGAGTAGATAGATGTGTTTAACCTGATTTAAACATATAACATATACATGTATTGAAACATCACATATTATCCCACTAATATGTATAATGTTATGTTTTATGTATCAGTTAAAATAAATTTAGATTCAACAAATTAAGCCAATATGAATTTTGAAGGAAATAGATTTTTATGTAGAACTTTTGCCTTTTTTGGCTGTATCACTCATGTTATGGTAGGGTTATTTGTTAATAAACACTCCAAACTTCAGAAGTTTTCAACCAAAAAGTTTATGACTATGACGGGTAGGCTGTGACTCTGCTACAATTCCTCGTTATTTGGAGACTGAGGCTAAGGTACATTGTATGTATCATGGCTAAGAAAAAAGAGAACTTCTATTGAAACACATCAATTGATTTGAAAATTTACACTAAGAAGTAGCATATTGCAGACCACATTTTGAAATCAAGCCTAACACCCTTGAGATAAAGAGTGTAATTTCCTTATAAGAAAGAGAAGGATATATTTCAAAATAATGCAACCTACCATAATAATCAAATTTTAGATCCCAAGGGATCCATTTGTAATGTTTGTTTTGATTTTTGAAATAAAATTTGAGTGAAATGGTTTTCTATATAATTATGGTATATATAAAAGCCTGTTAGATTCAGATTTCCAAAGGTACTTAAATCAAAACAGGTGCATGTTGAGGATGAAACATTTTTTCTGACCAGCTGTAAGGCCAGATAGTAATTAAATAATAAGTCAATATTTATTTCTGCTCTATGCCCATTACTGGGATATATCCAGTGTGGTGGAATTAAAAATCTGTAAGTTAAAAAATCTGTAAATTAGTACACATCTTCACATGAAGTATTTACTCTGGCATAGTTCTTGGTAGAGTTTGTGGTGAGAGTTTTATAAAAATAAATAATTAAGTGGTGTTTTTTTTAAAAAATATAGGTTAGTAATGCAGTAATTATGTGATAAAAAACACACAGCCACTTTTTTCAAAACTTACATCTAGAAATACACATGAATTCATGCACAAATATGTAAGGTTTACTTGTGTTGGAGACATATTAGTACTACTTCCTAGTTACCCATCTGAGGGGTGAAAATGAAAAGCAATTCAGAGAAGCATCAAAATAACATATTGAATGATGGTAGACAGGTGAGTTTTAAAAATGCACTCTCTCATATTCAGAATAGGAAAAAATAGCAAAAGTCATTATGTAAGTAGACAGGAGATGAACTGGTTTGATCTGACATGGATTATCCTACACACCAATTAAAAAATGATAGGTGGAGAACAGAGTGCAGAGTATATGTGGATTCTGCTTGGATTTTTATAGCTCAGCAAAAACACAATTATATTTTCTCATTTATTCCCAAGTATAATTTATATAAACAAATTTTTAGAAAAATCACCACAAACATTTTTTTTTCTGGTAGGAGGGATGGAACCCAGGGACATTCTACCTCCAAGCTACACCCCAGCCCTATTTTTTATTCTTTATTTTGAAACAGGGTCTCACTAAGTTCTGCAGGGCCTCACTAAGTAGCTGAGGCTGGCTGCGAACCAGTGATCCTCCTGTCTCAGCCTCCCAAGTACTGGGATTACAAATGTGCACCACCACACCTGACACCACAAACTCTTTAAATGTTAAAAACAGATGTGTGGATAATTTGAAAAGTTGACACGAATAGTTTCATGTTAACAAGTCATGAGTTAGCTGTTTGACTCCTATGAGGTTATGTGAATAGTTTTAAGTCAGGCATCTAATGTATAAAATGAGGCTGACAATTTATTATGAAACTAGAATGTAAATGAAATGTAACTACTCATAATGGTAGTAATATTATTTTTATTTCACATATGCAATAAAAGTAATTTTTATAAATACTGTTTGAGTCTTCCATATATTACATGAATAAAATCTCAAAATACACTGTAAATTGTAAAAAGCAACACTAGTTTGTAATCATGAATTTTAACTTAAATTATTAATTTGATAATTGCATCTTAAAGCATTTGCAGTTTTCCCAAAGATAGCATATTGGCAGTTTCCTGAAGATAGTTTTAAAGTGAGATATCAAAATACTTATTTAATTTTAAATACAAGTACTAAATTGGTAAAATATTTAATTGGTATATAGGCACTGGATAAAATCCTCTATACTAAAACTAGTAGATTTTTTCACATAAAACATATTCAGAAAAATTTTAATCTAAAATATTTTAAACTTAAATATAGTAGAAGAAAATGACTTCACAAAAATATTTACCAATAAAGTTGAAAATAATACATGCTTAATTTCTTTAAACCAAATTTTCTCTCAACTATAAATTTATTGTTGCCAGTATTTTTCTAGTTTCATTTGTCTTCTGAAGTCTTTTTTGACTTACTGAAGGAAACCAAACTCTATTGGACACAATAAGGAATTTGATAAGTGTGTAAATCAATCTAGAAAACTTCAATGGAAAAACTTGATGTTTCTGTTGTTTAATTAAGTGGTCTATAGTTTTTCTTTTTTTTTTCCTCTTTTTTGGCTTCAGAGCAATTGCTACCCACCCACATTTTAGAAATGCATTTGAGCAAATCTCTATTTTTTCCCCAAGCAAACATTTAAAAGCTTGAAGCCTTTTTCTTTGTTGTTAAATGTTGTAGGATATAGAAGGCTCATACTGAAACCTTTTAATGCTTAAATAAAAGTAGATGCAATAAATGGTCACTCCCCATTTTCTGATTAACAACAGGGCTTTGAATGAAGGGAAAACGCCACCCACACACTATTGTCTTTTCCCTGTGGCCTAATTGCTCACTTGTATTGTCTTCCTTGATTGATTTGTCATTTGGTGGCAGCTGAACTGTGTGTTTGAGGCTCTTTTGTATAGATTTAATCAGGAGATGGAAATCACGTCTTTGATTGACACTAATAATTTATAATCATTTGCTCTAGCTGGAACAGCTGCATCTCTTTAAGTTTATGAAAAAGGAAAAAGACCTTTAAATTTTTTTTTTTACCTATTCATTTCAAACCAATTTAGGTAGGTAGTCATAGGGGAAGAGCTGTCAATTTGGCATTATGTATCATTGCATTATAATTTTTAAATAGAATTAAAAAACATTTTCATGTTTGTGCCCAAACATACCTTAAATAATTTCATTAAGATTTTTAAGGTAAAATTCAGGAAGATGGTATTGAGATGCATATTGCTAAAGAATGCATGCCTTAATAATAAAATACAATTTTGAACTTTCCAGAAATAATTAAAAAAAGGTAGTCCTAGAGTTTCTGTAATTAAGGCTAGAGTTTTATGTACATGCTGTCCTCTAAGAGTATGTAGAGAAATGTAGATGTGCCCTCTCTCCAAACTATCAAAACCTAATGCATAATTATAGATTCTGATATGTATAATGAGAATTTCTGTTCAGTGCTTTGCAATTTGTTCTTTATTTATGATCAGGTTGTTTTTATTCATTCTCATGTAATTATACATTTGGATTTTTAAGTTGTACAGTAAATGTATTTTTTGATTGTACATGTATGCTGCTTCAGGTTAGCACATGTATGTCTCTGGATGTGCATACATTTTTATACAAGTTAAAAATTTGAGACCACTTGTCTTTAAGTTTGTCTCTCAGAGAATCCAGTAGAGGTAATTTTGTCTGAATGTTTTTGCCAAGATTCCTTCCAAATCTTCTAATTGCCTGGGGAAAATAGTAGCCTGTGGCTGAATTTTCTCTGGGTCATATCGACAATAAATTCTATTTTAAAAATGAGTTATTCTCTCCAGTCCTAATCACCTCTTTATCCTTCTATGAGAAATAATTCTTTCCTTTCTAGATCCCAGTAGGATTCTCACACATAATGCATTCTGTCTCTGTTTGTGGAGATTTTAAGGAGCATCCAACCATTTTCTCCTTAGGGATCAAGTCCATGCCTGATTCATTCTTGTCTCTTTAGCATGACGCAACACACTCCTCTCATTGCAAGTGGGAAATACCTATTTGTTTAGCAAATGATGACATTAATAGTTCTCTTACTACATGAAGTTAGTGAGCTTTCAAGATTCCTCCAAAGTTTTGAAATATCAAAATGGCAAAAATTACTAGAAAGTCACCTGGAAATAGAACATATCTGAAAGGATCATCTGCTTGTCGCGCCTTATTAAGTATCATCCCATAAGTAATTTAGGAGAAAAGGCACTTTGAAAGAATAATTATTTTTCACATTTATTCTTTGGATGTTTGAATATATCAATAGAAATATGATGTATGTTCTCCCTAATAGGGAAATTCATGTCAACTTTAGTTCTGCAGGTTTTGGTATTATAGAAATGGATGATTATCTTCTAAACGATCAGGAGGCATGAAGAATTTGGGAGATGAGGGTCAATGTTCATGCAGACTATTAAATTACTTATAATTTTCAGAGAGGAAAAATGTATCAAGAAGAGAGGTTATATTTTTAAAACAATCCATATGTTCTTATTGTATAAGTTTTTGAAACAAAACAGTTTTAGCTAAAATGTTACAGACTGAGAGTGATTACTTTTGCACTTTTCTTACTATATCTTTTCTAGATCTCCATTTCTATATTTTTCATCTCTATGTGCCTTTCTCTTTGAAAATAACATTTTTACTTGATAGGTGACAGAAGTCACACCTCCTGTTTAATTCAAAGAACCACCTCAATTCAACAAATATTTGGACTTATGGAAATTACACTTAGGTCTCCAGGCATCTTTTCCACAGGGATTTGGGATAGTATCTTTAAGCTCTCTGTGGTAAATCAATAGATTTTGCAGTTTCATGCACCGATTCTAAATAATCTTCATTTCACACATAGAGGTTGGGGATATTCAGTTAGTACTGTGAAAATTTAAAGTAAAAACTGCAAGGTATATGTAAACAACTCATGAAAATATGGAAGATGTAGGTAAATTGTATGTATCATTCCATCAATTATCGTAGAATACTCACTCACTTGTAAGAAATTATAGAGAAATCACCTGTGTGTCCTTTACCTGTTCTCTAATAGTACTATCTTGCAAAACTATAGTACAATGTAGTACAATATCAAGGATGCTGACATTGACAAAGTCAAAATACAGAAATGTTCCATCACCCCAAGGATCCCTCCTATTGCTTCTTCATGGGCACATTTACCACTCTCTGCTCATCCCAAGCTTTTAGCAAGCATGTGTGTTTTCTCCATTTTTGAAAATATTGTCATTTTTATAAGATTTCATGAATGGAATCTTATAGCAAGTAATCTTTTGGGAATTATTTTTGTTTATCCCTCATAATTCCCTAGAGAGTCATTCAAGATAATGCACATATCATCATGTTTTTCTTTTATTTTTTTAATTTTTAAAATTTACTCTTAACTGATACATAAAACGTAAAAATTGTACACATTAATGGAATGCCATGTGATGTTTTGATATGCATATATATTTATAGTGTAATGTTTAAATCAGGTTAAACATATCTAGCTCCCCAAATATTCATTATTTCTATATGGTTAAAACATTTGAATTCCTTTCTTCTAGGCTTCAAGTTGTACAATACATTATTGTCATCACTCTGCTGTACAATGCACACCAGAACGTCTTGCTCCTAACTATAATGATGTAACAGTATAAATGTTAAGTCTTTATAATTTCCTCTCATCACCTTAGGTTCCTCATGCTGGATGATCATGAAACAATGAGGCATTTTCAGATGATAGTCAAAGTTCTCTGGGAGTCTCTTGTGCTTGCCTCGGTAAAAACAGCCTAATTATTAGTCATGAAATAATCATGATTTTAATAAAGTGTTTTCTCAAAAAGTAGTGTTTGTGTATTTTGCTCTCAATTATACAATTAATTCCTGCTATTGCCATTTCAACTATATCCTTTGGGAAATATTCAAACATTAATTATCCCTTTTAAACCCATAAATTTAGACTGATCACATCAGATTTCCTTTCCCAGGAAAGCCCCTGTTTTTCCCATCCCAACTTCTTACATTTTGTTTTATGTTAGATTTGTTTCAATATCGAATCCATTTTGTATGCTCTATTATTCATTAATGCATGATGTCAATGTAAAATGTCATCTAAATTCATTTTGGGGTGATAAAAGCCTAAAATGTTACTATTTTCCTGCACTGCTCTTACATTCTGTGGGTTACAGGGCATATTCCCTGATCTGCTGGAAGGTAAATCACTGTCAATATAGGAGTCTAGATTATCTTTTGTCTTTGCCATAGATTCTCGGTAGCCATTATTTGATAGTGTCCCCAATGTTTTCTCTCCCTAGTATACTTGCCCTGTGTAATCACTAGGACTGTAAATATGATGAATTTTATTCCCATGATTTGGTTTTAAGGCCTAAGCAACTTTAAGAAAGGGAAATTATCTGGGTGTGAATGCCTTAATCACATAAGCCCTTTAAAAATAGAGTTTTTCCCTTGCTGGTTGCAGTAGTCAGCAACAGCGAGTGGGACCCCATATGAGAGGGATTCTCCATTCCTGAGATAAAAGTAGGTCCTGTGCTAAGAACTGACTTAAGCATGGTGGAACTAAGACATGTCCAAGGCCCAGGACTAGCAAGATAATGGGTCCTATGTCCTACAACTATAAGGAAATAAATTCTACTGACAATTTGAAGGAGCTCTCCCTGGCCCAACTTCAAAATGAGAATGTGGTTGCCCAATACCTGAACCAATGACACAACTAAAACTTGCCAGACTTTTGTCTTAGGGAAACTATGGTATAATTACTTGGTAATGGTTTAAACCTCATAGTCTGTGGCAATTTGCTAGGAAACAGAAACGCAGGTTGAGTTACACAGTATGCTCATTCAGTTGCAGCCCAACACTGTTGAAGTGTCAATGCTAGTTAAAATTCCAAGATGTTCCCTGGATCTTTTCACAGACTGAAGGCAAATGTGCCATTGCTGATAACTAACCAGAAAATTCCGAGCATTGGGAGTAGCTTCAGATTAAGGAATGGGAGTGCAGTGTGCATCGTTAGCACATTGTATGAGCTTGAATCTGCTCATCTCATTGACACACATTGCTACCACCACCACCACAGGCTGCAGTAAAACATCACCTGTCTTTTTCCAATCTCCAATGCTTTCCTTCTACCAATGTGACTAGTGTGTCAACATTCCCATCTAAAAGCCATGTTTCCAGTACCCAAATAAGATTTTTCTTTTCTTCGTGGCCCACTTCAAGATCCTAATATGTGAATTGAGTAAGCACACAGTCACATTGCTTCAAATCCAGCTTGTTGGCCTGATTTGCCAAAGCTTTCTCTTGCATGTGTCTTTCTGCAGCTGAACAGATGTTCTCATGCTAGTGAGCTTAATTCTTTTTCAGTTAATCAACTGTTACCATAAGTAAATTAGGCTAAAAATATTCCTCAAAATTCAGACTCCTATAGTTGATATCAAATCCCTTCTGCATGTTATTAATATCATAATTTTAGTAATTTTATCTTCTTTTTTTGCAGAACTGAGGATCGAGCCCAGGGGCGTTTTACTTCTGAGCTATACCCCCAGTCCTATTTTTATCTTTATTTTGAAATAGGGTCTCACTAGGTTGCAGAGGCCTCACCAAGTAGCTGAGACTGGCCAGGAACCTGAATCCTCTGCTCTCAGCCTCCCAAGTACTGGGATTACAAGCATGTGCCACCATGCCCGTCTTATCTTCTTTTAAATATTTGGTATCACCCAAGATTGTATTGAATTTGTTATCTTGGTGTTATGTAACATCTTTCACTGGCGAGTATAGATCAGCATATATTAAGTAACAGCTTAGTTGTCTTTCTAAAATAAAGTAGCAAATTAGTGCCATCAAACATTAATTTTTCAGACCAGAAATCCTATCTGCTGTTGCTTCTATAATACTTCTTTATGCTTCTATGGAAAATTCAGTCTATGGAAAATTTCCAGTCTATGGAAAATTTGTGACTTTGCAAACAACATGTCAAACATCATAGGATAACTCGGCTCCACAAGACCCACAAGACATTCTTGTTCTAGATTTTTTTATAGATTCCCCACTGCTGCACTGTTGACTTTAAAAGACAGCCCTTCATTATCTTTTTAAATTGCTATTTAGGTGCCAACAATTGGCCTAGGTGTTTGAAACAATTTCTGCCCAACTATACATAATCCCATCACCAAGGTTCTCATCTCACTGTTGTTGTCAGTGTGACCAACAATTATCTTTTATCTTTCTGGAATATCTCTAAGGAGCCAGTCCAAAGTAGGCATTGCAAGGACATTTGTTGAATGGATTTGGTATTTTTATCAGAACAACCTGGCAAACTCAAAACACATAAGGAATAACCATGTAAATGATATGGACAACCAAATCAGAATTCTTTAGGAATTTAGAAAATATTTTGTTACTTTAGAAAATAATTTGAAATAATGATTATATCAGAGGCAACCCTTTGAAAATATGCTGCACTCCACTGGAAAAGCCAATAGCCCTGCTTATGCAAAAAGAATAGAAAAGTAGCTATCAGCAAATTTAAGCCACTAAATTTGTCATAATTTGTTTTACCATCCATAAGAAACTAATTCAGTGTGATGGGTGGGACAATTAGTGTTGGTTGAATCTCTTTCTCCAGGAGGCATTTCCATACGATCATCTTGGGCTTTCCCACACAATTCTATTTTGTGGCGAATAACACTTCCATGGATTGAATAAGGCCCAACCACATTGGGGTAGGCAATCTTCTTTACTTATGTATCAGTTCAAATATGGTGCACGCCTATAATCCCAGTACTTGGGAAGCTGAGACAGGAGGATCACAGGTTCCCAGACAGCCTCAGCAAGTAGTGAGACTCTCATCAACCTAGTGAGACCCTGTTTCAAAATAAAAATAAAAATATAGCTGAGGGTGTAGCTCAGAGGTAGAATGGCCCTGGGTTCAATCCCTAGTACCACAGAAAAACAAAGAAACCAATGTTACTCTCATCCAGAAACATCCTTAAAGATACACTCAGAAATAATTCTTAACTGAACACCTGGGAACCTGTGTCCCAGTCACTATACCACTATCATACTCATTTTTCATTCATTCTTTTCTTGGCATATTTACCACTGACTTTGGTTTAATGCAGTCTGATTTATTAGTATTTTATGGCTTTTTACTTTTATATTTTAACAGGCTGTCTTTTTGAAGAGAATAAGTAACATTTTAACTTTGTGAATTTTTCATTTTAATCTATCATATGTCTTGGAAATATTTTCATATAAGATATGAAATGTATATCTAATATTTTTCCAGATGTCTGCCTAGTTGTCTGAATATTGGCTATTACATGAACCACTTGACATGCTTGAACTTTGAGGTGTCTGTTGTTATGTTCTCAATTTCCTTATATATGTATATCTATCCCTGAAATTTTCTTATTCTTCTGTCTTTTATTTTTCTTATTCATGTAGCTGTACTATACCAGGTAGGACTACATATTTCCTAGAGCATTCGGCCTTCAGAGCATTCGGACTTCAGAAGGTAAAGTTGAGACTGGAGGGAAAGAATTCTGCTTCCACAGAATTTCAACCTTTACTTAGTATCACTAGTGACTCAGCACTCTCTGTGAAAGGGTTTCAGGACCTGTATTTTTCTCCCAGACCTGCCATTACTAAGTGCTGCAAACTTGGTGGCTTAAAACAACATAATATACACTTTTACAATTCTGGAAGCTAAAAATTGAGGTTTCTACAAGGCCGAGATCCCTTGGAAACCTGTAGAACCATTCCTTGCTTCTTCCTAGTTTATGGTGGCTCACTGGCCATCTTTGTCACTCCTTGAAATGCAGCTCCTAGCTCCAATTCTGCCTTTTTTTCATCAGATAGAATTTCCACTGTGTGTCTCTGCCTTGACATGACCACATAGTTTTTATATAAAGGCACCAATTATGTTGAATTAGCCCCCGAGCACACACTCCAGTATAATCTCATCTTGGCTAATTATGTCTATAATTATCCTATTTCAAAATGAGTTCACATTATAAGACACTGGGTGTTAAAACTTTGACATATCTTTTGTAGGGATGGGAGAACATTGATTGTTCCTAGAGCTTATAACTTCCTTGGATAACATATTTTGGTCTTTGCTTCCTGTCTTGAATTCACTGAATTCCTCCTGTAACTACTAGAAGGTAAATCTTGTGTGATTACTCAGGTTGTGTGTCACTAGCCTATCTATAAGTTGATGCCTGCTAATGACACTTATCAATGCCATGATTATATAACAGATGATTTGAGTTGTTTTATACACAATACTTTATAAATAAGTGCTTATAGAGCTATCTTAATATATTTATACATATGCCTGATTATCAAATTTCATTGCTACAAATTAGTGAACATATAAAAGTATTAGCAATTTTTATTTTCTTTTATATACAGAGTGTATTCTGCAGTCACTATAATGTCTTGAATCCTGCCATGAGGTTTCTATTACAGAGTAAAAGCCAAATTCCTTACTTGCCCCTGTAGGACTTGCGACCACCTGTATGTTGTTCATATACCTGTGATCACATCTCCTCTATTCCACATTTAATACATAGGGCCTGAATTTTGTATTCAGAATATTAATGCTAAAAATAGAAAGCCACGGTGAATCATCACTTGCTAAGTAGAACTTCATATATAAATTTCTTTCTATCCTAAAGATAAATATTGATACCAATTGTTGATTACTAATGAATCAGAGTGTTACAGTTTCTGGATCATTAGTTGTGACATGTCAAAGCTGTTCTCAAAAGTATCCAAGCTTATTCCTGATATCTTTGGTCTCAATATTATAACTCAATTTTATAGAAATAAGATGGAGTAGATCCTTGATTAAGTTGATTGTATAAAACCCAATATGAAAGATGATATTTAAAGAACAGAGATACAGAGGTAGAATACCCCTGGTTCAATCCCCAGTACCAAAAAAAAAAAGAAAAATAAAGAACAGAGATAATTTGTTAGTCTCTGTAAATAACTGTGTCCCCCTCAAATGCCTAAGTTGAAATTCTAATCCCTAGTACCTCAGAATGTGGCTGTACTTGGAGATAGGGCTCTTAAAGAGGTAAATAAGATAAAGTGAGGTCTCTGATGTGGGTCCTAATCAAATACAACCAATTACCTTTTAAGAAGAGTTTAGAACAGAGACACACGGTGGGAAGACAAAGTGAAGACTCGGGGGAAAGATGGTCATATACAAGCAAAGGGAGAGGCCTCAGAAGAAACCGACCCTACTGAAATGTTGATCTGAGCCTTCCAGTGCTCAGGATTCTGACATAGTACATTTCTGTGGCTTATATCACCCAATAGATGGTACTTTATTATAACAGTCATAACAAACTAATACAATCTCCATAAAGGAAACCAAAATGTGGCACAGACATCTGAGTTTACCAGGGAAGAAATACCTTGAATCCAGCAGACAAGTTTTAATAACTAGAGATTTGTTTCTTTGTGGAAACATAAGAACAATTGAGTAGGTTGAACTATCATCTGTATGAATCATTTTCAGCACTTTCTGACTCTAGGTTTGCAAACAAGATTTTAGAAAAAAAAAGTTCTGTGTTTAATTCTGTTGATCGTAGGAAGTAAATGGAGTTAATGTCAAGCACAAGCAGTCTGATTATCAGAAATCCATCATGCTTTAAAATCCAAAGTTGACATTATTTTTATACTGTATGACTGAGTGGAAGGGGAAATACAACTTCTGGATCTGAATAATTTTAAGTTCATGATTTGCAACAAGGTTGGTGGAAGAGGGCACATTCTGATTCATGGCGACCACACTAAGAAATTGACTTCTATTAGCCCGTTAGTGGCAGTAACCTGCCTTGAGAGCCATTACTTTATCTTATCATTACAAAACTGTGATAGCACAGCATTTAGCAACTTGGTACTATTAAAAATAGTACCATCATTGAAATGGAGAGAGTGACCTACAATAAATGAGAATGGTAAGGGAGTGATAATCTTTGCTATTGGAAGATACTTGAATTAAAATTATAATATATAAGAATATGAAACATTTAAGAGAATTTGTCTTTTAATAGGAAAAGAAATACTGAGTTAATTTTTTCCTCTTTGAAAGGAATAGATTAGTTTTGTCTTATATTCACTGAAGTGGAAAATTAGCATAGGGTTATAAAAAGAAAGAAAAAATCATTATGAACTAGAATGAAAAGAAAAGTAATTAATTTGAACACTTTCAGCTGCTTCTAAAAAATGACAATGCACTTCAGAAAAAAAAGTAGCACTGTGGAAAATAATCTAAACAGCAAAGGTCGAAAGTACTGATTTCATTGAGAGTAATGCTTTAGATTATGTGATTTGAAATAATACAGTGTCTTCAAGTTATGCAAATCTGGATAAAGAATTTTACTTCCTTCCTTTAAGGCATCCTTATAAATTCTTGTTCAGGAGTGCTATTCAAATCTTCATAAATTAAATAAATGATTAATAGATAGTAATGGACTAGTACTCAGATTCTTGGAAGTGCTAATTGATAAGTCATAGACGTGGTTCTCTTTGTTCATGGACTGTCAATAAAGTCACTGTTTACTGATTGCTGTGATGGTTAATTTTGAGTATCAACTTGTCTGGGCCATTGTGCCCAGGAAACTGGACAAACACCATCCTGGATATTTCCATGTAAATGAGGTTTACATTTAAATTCGTGAACTGTAAGTACAATAGATTGTCCTTCATAATGTGAATGGACCTCCTCTAATCATTTGAAGGCCTAAATAGAACAAAAAGCTGACAACATCCCTCTTCCTGCCTCGTGCCCCAAGCAAGAACGAATTCTCTGTCGGACATTCTTCCGACATCATCTGCAACATTAGATTTGCTTGATTTTTCAGCAGCTGCTTTTGACTTGGAACTGCAAATCCTTCCCAAGTCTCCAGTTGGTCAGCCTCTTGAATCAGATTTTAGACTCACTGAGGCTCTAGAATCATAAAAGCTAGTTCCTTAAAAATCTATCTCTCCATCTATCCAATGATTTATCTATTTATCTATCTTTCCATCCATCCATTCTCACATTATTGGTTTTATTTCTCTGAAGAACCATGAATAATAAAACATCAAAAATGTGTTCCATTCTTCTCTCTCTTAACTGGCCCCAAACCTCTCTTTAAAATACCACATTCAGAGAATGTTTGATAATATGAAAGCATCATCATTCCCTGAGTGTCTTTTTGAGGTCCATGACCTTTTGTTGACATGCTCATTCCTCATTATGGCTTTTAAAATTCCCTGATGAAATTTTGCCAAGCATTTTGTTTTATCAAAATGTTGCAGTATTAGGAATTTTCTTATATACAGTTACTTTAAATCTTTCCTTATAGGTAAACTAAATTTGATACAATTATAAATTGGAGAACTAAAAGGTACTAAGAAGATTATAATTCATAAAATCTTCTGTTAAAAGTTGAAATTTGCTGGACACAAAGATCGCAGGTTTGAGGACAGCTTCAGCAAGTAGCAAGACCCTCATCAACCTAGCAAGACCCTGTTTCAAAAAACAAAGAATAAAATAAATATAGCTCAGAGGTAGAATGCCCCTGCATTCAATCCCCACTACCATAAACAACAACAACAAATGTTGAAATTCAAATTATTCATCACAACTGCAACCTAACCTTTAGATTTTGTATGTCCTATTGCAGATGATGTACTCCTCTTCTATCTTGGTAATTCAGGTAGAGAGCACATAGGGCAGTGTATTGGACAGGGTTCACTAGATTAACAGAATTCACAGAATGAGTATATTTGAAAAAGGGATTTATCAGATGGGCTTACAGTTTGAAGCAATGTAGTCCCAGGTTCTGACTGCATGTGGAGAGTCAGAGGAACCAGTAGCTGGTCAAACAGTCTAAGAGCTGGAGTCTTAGGATCAGAGCAACCACTAATTCAGTCCCAGTCCAAGATGTGAAGATCAGGAAGCTCTTCGGAGAAACGATGGTGAAGTTTCAGTTCGAAGGGCTGGAGGCCGAGAAGATCAAGAAGCTCTTCAGAGAAACGGCAAAGCCGGCAGCCGACGATCTCAGGCGAGAGCAGATGCGTTTTCCTCGGAAAGAGTCGCACACGCTCTATGCGGCTTCTCCCTCTTTTATCTAAGTCTGCACCTATCAGAATCCTGCTGCCTACATTCAGGGCAGGGCTTTCTGTTTAATCTGCTGTTACACACCCAAAGTCACATGATCTTGGGTGTGTCATGATCAGGTCAAGTTGAGGACCTAGATTGACTATCACAGGCAGTATCACCAAGTCTCCAGAAAAGCTCACTAGTTAGTACTACATGCCGTGGTCATGATAACAGAAAAAGTCTTGCACCAGTGTGATACCTTCCTGTTGCCACTGCTGCAATATATTTCCAAAAATATTGCACCTAAAAAGCAATCTAAATTTATTATTTTACAAACCTAGAGAAGTCTGACTTGGTTCCATTGGATTAAAATCATGGTGTCAATGGCCCATATTCCTTTCTAGAGACAAAGGGGAGAATCTGTTTCCCAGTCTTTCAAGCTTCCAGAGACCACCTGCATTCTTTGGCTTATGTGGTCTTCCATCTTCAAAGACAGCATGTTACAACTAGTGTTCATTCCTTAGTAAGCACAACTCTCTGACTCTGACTTCAATTGGCAAGGTTGTTTTAAGGCATCACAAAATCAGGTTGAACCCACCTTATATGACTCAGAATAATCGCCAAATCTCAATTTTCTTTACCTTAATCATATATCCAGAGTCCTTTTTCCATGTAAAGAGAGAGAGAGATAGAGAGAGAGAGAGAAATAGAAGCTGAAAATAAGAGTGTAGCTAAGGAAATAGTATAGTGAAGAAGTAGGCAATCTACTTCACATTTTTTTTTTGTAATAAGAAGGTTGCAGAGGTTCCCAAACTCACTGGCTTACTGCTCCCTTTTCATCAAGAAAACAAAATTACTCAGTTACTCCTGGATACTTCCACTGCTGCTGTTTTTATTCAACATCCCTCAATTTTACCAGAGGCTACTGAGGCAACTACTCCCTGTCTACATCATTCTAGCATCTCTCTCCCACAGCAGTGGTTCACCCACTTTGGGAATCTATGGATCGTCTCAATGCACTATTGCAGGCTTCTATGCTTTAGAATTCTGTAGACCATTGTATCCTGGTCAAAAGATGATTGTAGCCACATCTCACATCAATGTCAAAAGGAAACGGCGAGGTGTTCTTCTCTTAAATTCCATTCTAATAGTGAAGAGAACAACCTGAGAAAGCGCCTAAGACATTAATGCTTAAGTCCAAATGATATTTTTGATAAATATTCATGCCTAAACTAATTATATGCCAAGGGTAGCTAGACTCTCATGGTTGACTTAGATTAGGGTTTCTTAACTTAGGCAGTATTGAATTCTTTGATCAGATAAGTTTTTGTTGTCAAGTGCTATCATGTTCATTGCAGTATGCTTGGCAGCATTCTGGGCTCTAACCACTAGGTGTCAGTATCTGCAATATCCTTCTGCATACTTCTGAGTTATAACTATGAATAATATCTCCAAGTGAATACCAAATGTTTTGGAGGACAATATTGCTCCTCCACTCCACTACATGAGAACCATTGACTTAGACCTTCAAGATTACCACTGGAGACCCTTTTCACCACGGAAGTTCCCAAAGCAAAGAAAGAAGCTTCTGCCCCTCCCAAAGCTTAAGCCAAAGCAAAGGCTTTGAAAGCCAGGAAGGCAGTGTTGAAATGTGTCCATAGCCCTAAAAAGAAAAGGATCCACACATCACCCACTTTCTGGTGGCCTAAGACACTGTGGCTCCAGAGGCAGCCCAAATACCCTCGGAAGAACACCCCCAGGAGAAACAAGCTTGACCACTTTGCCATCATAAACTTTGCCCCGACCACTGAGCCAAGAAGACAGAAGACAATATGTATATAATTTTCTCAATATGTATAGAATTTTCTGTTTTGTATATTTCAAGTCAATGGATTCATATAATATGAGTCTTTTGTGACTAGCTTTTGTTTTTGTAGCATAACATTTTAATTCCTTTAATGATTGTTCAGCATATCTATTAAAATTTGCTTTAATAGTTGCTCTATGATAAACAATATGTTATACAACGATTATTTATGAGAATCTATTTCAGATTTATACTAATTTCCAATGAGAACTATTGCTCTTAAAAAACACTACTCCTCCTTGTCCTTCTTGGCTGTTGTTATACAAATGACATCTATATACATTAAAACCATGAAGAAGACAGAAGACAACAACACACTTGTGTTTACTGTGGATGTCAAGGCCAACAAGCACCAGATCCAACAGGCTGTGAAGAAGCTCTGCGATGGTGTGGTGAGGTCCATACCCTGATCAGACCTGATGGAGAGAAGAAGGTGTAAGTTCGACTGGCTCCTGATTATGATGCTTTGGATGTTGCTAACGAAATTGGGATAGTCTAAACAGAGTTCAGCTGGCTAATTATAAATATATGGGATTTTTTTCCACTACTAAAAAATTACCATGGGGAAAGGAAAGAAGTTCCATATCCTGAAAGATCCTAAAAAGGTGAAGAATTTGTATGACACTTTTGCAAAAACAAAAACAAGCAAAAAACAAAGAATGGCGATTGAGTGGGTAAATTATAGTATTTTCCACAGTGCTGAAAGGAAACTTTCATCTATCTGATGTCAAAGCCTGTTAACTTAAGCACCATGGTACACCAAATCATGACTATTCCAACACTAGACCTGACTTTATTTTGTTTAATACCAATTTGATCTTTAAATAATTGTTATAATTTTATATATTTTATAAAGCATTTATCTTTGACAATACTTTTAAAATGAGAACATTGTTAGTGAATAGTATTGCTATTGTCACTCAGAACATTCTATTTCATTTCCTATTGTTTTATTAAGCATATCATTTTTCTCAATCTTTGCTAAAACTGTCTTCAGGTCACAAATATTTTCCAGTTCCATAGGTGAAAAGTTGTACTTTTTATTATTTTAAGTGGAATGCTTTTGCTGACTGGTGCTGTTGAAAATATTTTCCTACCTTTATTGGTTATTTGTATCTCTCTTGTTGTGAATGACTTAACCTAAGTTGCAGAAACTTTAGCTGTGGTACAGTAAGAGTTTCTCAATGGAAACATTTATAATATTGCCAAAATTTATCCATATATTTTGCCAGAATGGTTTGATTAAATTGGCATATAATATAAAAAAGGAAATTCCAGACAGCTACCAAAATACTAATTGATATTTATATATGCATACATGAAGTTGTTGAATTTATGTAATTGAATAAAAATTAAGTCATAATATGCTAAAAGCGATGTGAACACACACCAAAAAGATCAAGGTCCTATTTCTGTTTGTGAGTAAGTACATAAGTAATGTTTCCCTTGTTTTTACTTATACGTACTTTCTAGTTTTAATCACATTTAGTAATATTGATTCAGAAATTAAATTAGAAAAGTAAAATTGGAGAAAGAGCAACATACTTTTAAAATACAATTAATTATTTAAGCATAGATACTTAAAAGAAATGGTAACATTCTATTGAGTCCCAATATTAATTTGCAATCCATTCTCAACAAAAACTGCATGGAATTCTTAACTAAAGAAACAACCCCTTTGAAAGACGTGTAACATTAAACTAATTGTCATTATTATTAAAATTCCTTTTTTTGCAGCTCATTTGTATATAAGTGTATTGACAGATGACAAAAATAAATTCAGAATTACATTGAAATCTCCCTCAGGGATAATGGGCTCTCTGGGTTGATGCAAAGGAGGATGGATCATTTTAAGAGCTTAATATTACCTGGGACAAATAGCCTTATACATAAAACCACTTATTTGTTTATTTTCAGTGAAAGTAGTCCCATGGGAGGATTATATCCAAGCATTTAATGACTTTTCACTTCTTTATCTCTTATATCATGGTCAAAAGCATTTGACACTATTGTTCTCAACTCTCTTTGTCTGGAAATACCTATTTCTCCTTGACCTTTCAATAGTAGTCAACTTTGTCAGCCACAAAGGAGACATTAAGAGCTTTATGTATGGATGATTTTCAGCTAGAACGTGAGAGCTCCATTCGTTAACATTTAATAAACTCCATTTTATATTATTTCAATCATAGCAGAATTTAAGAGACATCTCTAGACATTATGGTGATTTTTCTTTTCTATTATTCTCCCATCCAAGTTGAAATTGACCCAGATCTACTTGCAGAAGTACTTTAATAGATGTACACTTATTAAGTTTTCCTGTAGCAGGTAGAAAATTTTCTATTCAATCAGAGATTGGTATTCTCCATTATTTCATGTAAGTTTATTTCCCTGACTTTGAATCAGCGAGTTAATCACTATTTGGATAGTTAATCACTATCTTGGTTATTATAAAAACTGAAAAATATCTTTTAAATGGCTGATTCTCTCTATATATTTGTTTGCAAGTGGAGGTCATATCTTGTTTATTTTTGTACAATTTTTCTTTAGCATGGATTGGATTTTCTTTTTCTGCTTATTTGCATTTCATTAAGTCAATTTTTTTTTTTTTGCAGTACCGGGGATTGAACCCAGGGGCGTTCTACCTCCGCGCTACACCCCCGGCCCTATTTTTTATACTTTATTTTGAAACCGGGTCTCACGAAGTTGTGGAGGGTCTCACTAAGTAGAGAGAGAGAGAGAGAGAGAGAGAGAGAGAAACAGGGAGACAGAGAGAGCTGAGGCTGGCCGCGAACCCGGATCCTCTGGTCTCCACCTCCCAAAGTACTGGGATTACAAGCGTGCCCCACCACACCCGGCTCATTAAGGCAATTTTAACAACATTTTGGAGCTGGGCGTGGTGGTGCCTGCTTGTAATTCCCGTACTTGTAGTACTTGTGAGGCTGAGACCGGAGGATCCTGGTTCGCGGCCAGCCTCAGCTACTTAGTGAGGCCCTCTGCAACTTAGTGAGACCCTATTTCAAAATAAAGACTAAAAAATAGGACTAGGGGTGTAGCTCGGAGATAGAATGCCCCTGTGTTCAATCCCCAGTGCCAAAAAAAAAATAATAAGATTTCGGGAAGTTACAAAGCAAAATTTATAAACAAAAATGCAAATTGTTTTTAAAATAATATCAATGAGATATAATTAACACCACAAAACTCACTCATTTATTATATTCAGTTTTTTGTGTGTTCACAGTTGTGTCATCATTACCATTTTGAATTCTAGAACATTTGCAATACCCCCAAAAGAAACTCCATATTCATCTGCAGTCTCTTATATACTTGAATCCCACTCCCCCAAGTGCAATACTCTGTTTTCTTTAACTACAACTTGAGTATCCCTTATCAAAAACATTTTAGATCAGAAGATTCTCTGACTTCAGCTATTTTCAGATTTTGGAATATTTGCATATAGATAATGAAATATCTTGGGAATGGGACATCAGTCTAAAGACAAAATTTCTTTTTGTTTCACATATAGCTTATACATGCCGGGCATGGTGGCGCATGCTTGTAATCCCAGTACTTTGGGAGGCGGAGACTGGAGGATCCAGGTTCGCAGCCAGCCTCAGCTCTACTCTCTCTCCCTGTCTCTCTACCTATCTCTCTTTCCTTAGTGAGGCCCTCCGCAACTTTGTGAGACCCGGTTTCAAAATAAAGTATACAAAATAGGGCCGGGGGTGTAGCTCAGAGGTAGAACGCCCCTGGGTTCAATCCCCGGTACCGCAAAAAAAAGAAAAAAAAAACAAATATAGCTTATACATATAGCCTGAACGTAATGTTATACAATATATTTACTGTACCCAAATTTTAACTGTGATTTGTCACATGAGCCAACTATGGAATTTCCCACTTGAAGCATTTCAGATATCAGATTTTTAGAGATTAAGGCTGTTCAATATGTATATAATTCTCTATTTTGTATATTTAAAATCAGGGCTGGGCGTGGTGGCTCACGCTTGTAATCCCAGTACTTGAGAGGCAGAGACCAGAGGATCCGGGTTCATGGCCAGACTCAGCTACTTAGTGAGGCCCTCCGCAACTTCGTGAGACCTGGTTTCAAAATAAAGTATAAAAATAGGGCCGGGGGTGTAGCTCGGAGGTAGAATGCCCCTGGGTTCAATCCCCGGTACCACAAAAAACAAATAAATAAATAAAAAAAATAAAATCAATGGATTCATATAATATGTAGTCCTTTGTGACTAGCCTTTGTTTTTGTAGTATAACATTTTAATCCCTTTAATGATTTTTCAGCGTGTTTATTAAAATTTGCTTTAATAGTTGTTCTATGATATACAGTATGATATACAATGATTATTTATGAGAATCTATTTCAGATTTATACTAATTTCCAATGAGAACTATTGCTTTTATAAAATACTACTCGCTGGGCATGGTGGTACACGCTTGTAATCCCAGTACTTGGGAGGCGGAGACTGGAGGATCTGGGTTCGCGGCCAGCCTCAGCTACTTAGTGAGGCCCTCCACAACTTCGTGAGACCCAGTTTCAAAATAAAGGATAAAAAAAAAATAGGGCCAGAGGTGGAGCTCTGAGGTAGAATGCCCCTGGGTTCAATCCCCAGTACCGCAAAATAAATAAATAAATAAATAAAAATAAAAAATAAAAAATAAAACACTACTCCCTCTTGTCCTTCTTCCTTCTTAGCTGTTGTTATACATATGACACCCACATAAATGCTTATAATTAGATAATGCACACTAGATTTATACATGAATACATTTACATATACATACATATATAGATATACCTTGATAAATATAAAGTGACTTTCCTTCCTTCTCTCAGCTTTGATAAAAGATAAAATTATATAGATATAAAATACAAAATTATTGTATAATATTTTAGCTGTCTCTATTTATTTTTATAGATTCAAGTTACCATCTAGTGTTATTTCCATAATCTGTTTTAAAAAATAGTTTATTAGGATGACACCTTGGCCCTTCAAAGGGAGTCTCTGTTGCCATCTTTTTTCCCTGTGTAAGAAATTATTTTCTTTGCAGGTCTCATAATATGTTGTCACGGATCACTATTTTGGATAATATAATGTAGCAGCTTCACTAAGCTGCTGAACCTGAACTCAGTTCCAGGGCTAGCTTACTTGGTTTGCTTGTTTGTTTGGAGACTTGACTTGTCTTCTTCAGTGAAGCTTCTTTCTGAAGCCTCTGATGTCACCACTCAGAGGTTGCATATTTGGGCAGGAACACAGTCATTCTGCAATGACCATGGTTTAGTAGGGCTCTCTTTGACTCTCTTTCCCTAATCTCTCTGTAAAAAATCTAGCAGACCTATTGGTATCAGACCTGTTGTTAGCCTCCATTATTGGTCCACATTATTTTGTCAATGCCCTGGGCATAAATTATTCCACATTCTGCTCCAATTAAATTGAGGCCCATTGCAGGGGTAATCATTTAATACAGTCTTGAAGCTTGAGTTGAGCCTATGAAAGCTCATCTTAACTGTCCGTTTACATGGTCCTTTCTTTTAATTTACTGTTCTTTAATGGTTTGTAGCTTGTAGCTACCAAACTCCCCATAATTACTTCCCACAAAAATGTCTACTAGTTTTTAATGCACCCTAGGGCTTGACTTTCTCACAAAAATAAGGGTTAACTTAGAACAATAAATCTGCCTTTCCTCCTGGGACAATCTCTGTGTTACAGCTCTGAAGCTCATGGTAGAAACAGTGTCCCACATTTCTCCAAGTGACAACCTGCTTTATGCATGGGTTACAGATTTGGGGTCAATAGAACTTGGTCTTCTTGATCTGCTTCTTGCAGCATGCAACCTATACCCTATGAATGAGCCTTGGTAGGAGTAAGTAGGATACAAAATTTTTGTTTTGTGGGTTGAACTTTCACTCCGCTAGTGGGTGTTGGGCATATAAGGGAAACCCAATATCTCAGCTACTCTTGCATGAGATAAATCTTCTGTAACCTGAAAACTGAGAAGTTGGATATAAGATGATATATGTTGGCAGCCTTCCCATTCTTGGAAGTGATCATAGTCTTAGACTGGGACCTGGGTAGAAAGAACTCTTTTCAGGAGTCAAAGCCTGAGCTGGAATATGAGGTAAGGAATAACAGACTGTGACACAGATACACCATACTATTGCTCTTTTTAACTAAGATTTAGCATTTCCCTAAAAAATATTTCTCCATTTTCTTTATGTTCTTAACATTTGCTGTATGTTCTTAAGGGCAGAAATCTAAATTTTTAAAAATATTTTTCTTAGTAGTTATGTTTGTATCTCTAGGATGACAGTTTGAATACACAAGCAACATAAAAAAAAACTTCTAAAATATCCAGACAGAGTTTACAGAGTCCTTGCTCAATTGCAAAAGGAACAGTTTGTTTCTAGTTCATGAACCAAGATATTTCAATTTCAGATAAACAAATGCACAGATAATCATGGAATATTTTACACCCCACTTGTCACATAACCTAAACCAGACTCAGATGCGGATCGATCTAGTCTGTGCATTCTCAATAAACAATACAGATTATCTGATGTCAGTGTGCTCCAGCAGAGTTTCAGGACAGTATAAATCAATATTGTGAATTAATATCAGTTTATTTCATTGCTATCTTTTTCAATGATCAGTGCCATATTTCCATGTATCCATGAACATAACTAAAGGGCTACCCTGGATCAGATGCAGGTTAACCCTACTTTTACACATGTTATAAAGAGAATGGGTAGAGACAACACACTCCTAGTCTACTAAAAATAGAATCAGTATATGTATAAGCATATTGATCTTCAATTTTCCTTCCCTTTCTTTTTTTTTTAGAAGTGATTCATTACTCCTAAATGAAACTGGAAGAAAGAAAATAGATTGGAGAGAGACCAAAGTATTCTTAATAGTCAGTAATGGGTTATATTAGTAGTTTAGCAAAGCAAATGTTTGGTTGTCTTTACTTTTCACTAAAAATAATGCCAATGTAATCTGAGAATTGCATAGAGCTATATTTTCATGGCATTCTAGATAATCATCAATATTATATAGCACTTATTATTCAAAATTTTTTATTTCCAATTAATTAGAAATAATGCTTCAACATCTCATCCACATGTATAGCTTAATTAATACATATATTCAATCCTTATATTTTCTAAAATCATACAAATTTTATGTTGGGAAATTGTTGAAGATTAATGCATACTTGAGAAAAAAAGTTTGATATCAATAAATGGTAATTGATATCACTAATGGTTGATAATAATTTTAATATTAATTAAGGGTTAGTTAATAGCACATATACAATTTTCCCATCCAGATGGATGTTTGCATTAGAAACGGTAAAAAAAATAATGCTACTGTTTCATGTAGAATGGAATGTGTATTATGAATATTTCTTTAAGGATATTTAATTTATTAAGCAGTAGAGAAAATAATTTTGAAATTGTATATTAATTTAATTGTCTACCATTTCTACTGTTAACTCAAGCATGCTATAATTTCTGTATGTATTAAAAAGAGGTACTCAATACTTTTATATTAATAATAAAAAATCTACTTGGATAATTACCATAAGGATTGCTCATTTAAATGCAAATCAATTCTATTGAAATAAAGAGCATTCAACAATTAAATACTACTTTGTGACAGGAATTTTATTCTGACATAATTCATTCACTGCACATGAGTGTGATGTGGCTCCAGTCGCCTGAGTTAATAGCAAGGTTTAAAAGGCAGCATTGACTTTTATTTCTTATCTAGTATGTTATTTCCATTACTATGAATCTTAAAATAAAAAAAGACTGGATTCTTACTTTTCCTAATAGAATTAAATTTTCTCCACCAGTGCTAACAATTGACATACTATTTTATTTCTTTTTAAATCATTTTATACTCTTTTGAAGTCATGGAAATTTTCCCCCATGATGTAGGATTTTGCAGCAGAAAAACTTCATGCTGCACTGTCTCAACTGATTTATGAAGTGGGTCCACAATATCTACTCTGCTGGCTCCTTCCTCTTCATTCTTCTCCACAGTGCTTCTCTCAAACCACCATCTTGTTCTACTTCTTCTTAGATTACCTTATTGAGGAGCATGTATTTTTATTCTAGATTTTTAGCTTCTACCCTAAGACTCTATGACTGTGTTTTCAGGAATCACATAGGCATTTATACAGTTATGCCTCATAAGAGGTGTCATTGCAGATGGCAGAGGTGTTTTAAAACTGCATGCCACATGTGCTGATCTATAAGAATAAAAATTTCCTGTAGCTTCTATGTTTAAAATTTCTCAGGACCTTCAAACATCTTGTACAAAAGTATATCAGTGTTCATTTCTTTACTGATAAGATCAGTCTTCAGAATCTTCAGAATGACATTCTGTTAAAATTGAACATGTAAAAGAAATCCTAAAAGTGTTCTTATTTATTTTATTCTTATGATATAGAAAATTTATATCTAAATGCATTAGTTATGATATGACAAATGACTATATCTAGGCCTGAATGGAGAGATTTTCAAGAATATATAAAAATCTGAAACCACTGCCTTAGCATATAGCTATTTCTCTTTATGCACCTGAGGGCAAATAAAAGAGAAAGGGTCAATGGACAAAATTACTTATTGATCACCAAACAAAGTGCATCCTTTTTTATTATAATAAGTTTCCTTTTTCCCTTCTGGGTGTCAGTATATTGGAAAATCATTTAAAGAATATAACAGCTAACTGGGGGCTTAAGGATGAGTAAGAATTTCTATGGTTAAGATAAGAATGTACTTCTGAGTGTTTTAATATTCTTTTAAAATGTTATACACTGCTTTGGTGTACATAGCATGTTGGTATTTTTAATCACTACTTAACATCTGATTTGCAAGAGCAGCCTCACTGTCAAGTCTTACTTCTAGTTAATGCCAAGACTGGCTGTTTGGCTCAGTGGGTGCAATTGCTGATCTTCTGCTCTCACCTGCATTTTCTAAATAGCCTGTCATATATCAATTGAATGTTTGTATCTTTTATGTCCAGATCATTATGTTAGAGTCAATTCCTTCAAAAAGAACCAAAAAGAGCAAAACCCAGAGACAAGCCAGGTGTGATGACACATGCCTGTCATCCCAGTATTTAGAGGTCTAAGACAGGAGGATTGTAGCTTTTAGGGCAGACTCAACAACTTAGCGAGACCCTCAGGAGCTTTGTAAGACCCTGTTTCAAAATAAAAAACATAAAATAGGTTTGGAGGTGGAGCTCAGAGGTAGAATGCCTCTGAAGTCTATCCCCAGTACAATAAACAAACAAACAAACAACTACAACAAAACAGACATGTGAAAATGCAATCAGGGTATGTGTGTGTGTGTGTGTGTGTGTGTGTGTGTATGCTTGTATATTTTTGGATATGTAATATAGGTTGAAAGGAAGTGAGATAAACCTCAATTGGCTTAGCATAAATGTGAAAACTAATTATCTGGAAGTTGAAATTATATAGTAATCAGGTGCTAAATTACAGGAACTCATGATGCCTAAATGACAGGTCCTAAAAAATAGATGATGTGGTACTCATGAGCTAAAAGCCAAATTTCCAAAACATAAAATGAAATTATATAAGTCGGTGAGGTAACAAAATGAGGAAAAATGGGTGAGCTTCACATGCAGGGATCAGAGTTCTTTTCTCCTCTCCTCCAGAGCTCGGAATTTCAATCATGGGATGTGTGGAATATGGTATTACCTGCAACATGAGAAGATTTTAATATTCTTTCATTGTAAATTATTTAAAAATAATTTATCCAACTAGGAAACTGTTGCTTTGCTCTCTCAATTCTTCTGATTCTAGAGTTCTTATGCTTAAGGTCATTTGTTAGCCGAGCTCATTCCAATTGGAAACACTGGCGCTGATGGTAAATGGAATCATGTGTATCACTGATGTACTCTGGATTCATCCATATTCCTCTAGATCTGCTACTACTTTCCGGTCCTACTATATGTCTTTAAGTGGGAAAGAATTCCTGCCAGGTATTGACTTCTATCTGCCCTGCCTGTACCAGGTTGTTGTAAAGAATCATGTCATATGTATGAAATTATGATTAACAGTTTTATTGTTCAGCTTTTTCTTGCTGTGACCAGAATGTCTGAAACAAATAAGATAAGGAGGAAAGATTTATTTTTGGCTCATGGTTTCAAAGTATTCAGTCCATGCTCAGCTGACTCCATTGATCTGGGCATGAGCTTAAGCAGAACATCATGGTGAAGGGCATTACAGAGGAAAGTTGCTCAGCTCATGGCAGCTGGGAAGCAGAGAAAGAAAGAGAGAGAGAGAGAGAGAGAGAAGGGGGAAGGGACAAAAAAAGGATAAACATCTTCCAGGGCATGCCTACAGTGACCTACTTCCTCCAAGGAGGTCTCACCTCCCAGTAGTTGGTACTCAATTAATCCATTGGTACTCTTCAGTACCAATGGATTAATCCACAGATGATATCAGAATGCGCATGATCCAATCACTTTCTAAATGCCCCATCTCTGAACATGTTGAGTCTTGGAGGATATTCCAGATATAGACCATAGCAATATAATAGCCAGTAACAAAGAACCTCAAAACTTTTACAGTCACTCAGTCACTGCTGGAAAGAAAGAGAACACTGCATGAGCTTGACTATCTTAACTGGAAAGGACATGCATTATTCCTATTTTTATTTCATTGACCAGAACTAGTCATATAACCCTGTTTAACAGGATCTGAGCAGAGAACATAGTGTCTTTTATGCTCAAGAAGAGAGAACTTGTTATTAGTCAGTCTGTAATATTTTCCAGAAACACAAATTATACTTTGTCATGTTTTTACTCCCTAAATTACTCAACAAAATATTTTGCCTAGAGTCAGCAAGCATAGGAACATTTAAAAATTAAATTTCTCCTTAGATAAAGTGTTTTTATCTAAGTATACTATTACAATTGTTTCATTTGCTTCAGATTATTTAATTATTTAACTTACTACATAGTTCAGCTTTGTTTCTAAAAGAAAAAACAAGCCGGGCGTGGTGGCACATGCTTGTAATCCCAGTACTTTGGGAGGCGGAGACCGGAGGATCCAGGTTCGCGGCCAGCCTCAGCTCTCTCTCTCTCTCTCTCTCTCTACTTAGTGAGGCCCTCCTCAACTTCATGAGACCCGGTTTCAAAATAAAGTATAAAAAAAAA